>BMAO01007723.1:0-41749 GCA_019973975.1 Trichonephila clavata | reverse complement strand
TAACAAACACACAAAATTTATCTTACTCTTATAAAAGAAAGTTAATCTTTTCTTTTTTTTCTTGTAAAGGTTAACCAAAAGGTTTCAAAAATAATTCAATACAAAATCATAAAAAAAAGAAACAGAGATATATTAAAATAAGTAAAGAAAGACAAGAAAATGATAGGCACTAATCTAGAATAATAAATAATAGAAGAAAATCACCACAATCCTCAGTTGCATATTTTAAAATATAATTAATGCTTGGTATAATAACCTTTCGGCTTCCAGATTTCAACCATTTTATAGTAAACTCTTATACAGAATGTAAACAAAGCTGTGAATTTTTTTTGTTACTAATGGGATGCCAATTGGTGTTTTACCATTGTTGACCTAGTACATTCCACGGAAGTTGGTATCTCTTTTAGTGCGGCACTATATAGGAGGATACCAATCTCCGCAAATAAATTTGATGACCAGTTTCCTCCCCAGAGGGAGGCTCCTAGGCTCTGACGATTCAAACCTCTTCTTGGCTTTAATTTTGCCGAAAACACCCAAGCCAAACAGACACTCTAGGAATCTTTTACATGCCGTAAAATCATTCGACGCGGGTGACGTCGATTCTCTGCATCATGATAATCCACTGACTTTGAACGGGGTCAAACCCACAATCTTGGGTGCAGAAGGCCAGCGACAAATCATCCACGTCATCCACAGCCGGCACTTTTTAAAACATATTTTCCCAAAAAGGGCGGTGGTACTTTTCCCAAGTTTATTCACATTTGAATGTTGTTGAACATGTTCCTAAGTTCGCTTTCTTAGTTCACTCCAAAAGTTTTTTAAACTTATTCAAATTAGGGGATAACGTTTAGTTGAGCAAGCTCATGTTACTTGTTGAAAGCCAGATTTTTACGTCTTTATTTGCTTCTCCAGCGGCTTTCATTTAGGGAAATGTGAAGTTTTGCTTTGCTATCCGTGGCGCATAATTAAAACTATTGTTACAAAATACATGCATGTAGTGAAATCTATTCATTTCTCACTATTGCAATTTATTTTATATTTTCCGGAATGCCCAAACCATCCCACTCCCGCTTCCATTCTATCAACTTTACATAAGTAGATACGATTAATGAATAATGACTATGTATATGAGTGTTTGTGTGTATAGTACTCAAGAAGTTCGTCATAACTATTTTTCGATGATCATAAAATAATAACCAAATTCGATTTCGTTCACGATAAAAGTAGGTAGTATGATCCAAAAATTCGAGGACTGCAGCCATTGCTGACGGCGAAAGCATGTACCAAAAGTGAAATCACTTTTGCGAAATGGATTCTCACTACCCTCCCTACCTGACCAGGTTGGTTCAGTTCACGTTGTGTAAGCATACGCAGGCGCAACTGTTATCTTCGGAAACTAGTTAGCTTTGCTCCACGATGTAAGGGAAATGGCTTTTTTCTTGATCAAAGTTGAACATTAAATTCTGTCAGCGCGTAAGTAAAACACCAATACTGACTTTGGAAATGCAAAGTAAAGTGCATGGTGAATCTATCATAGTGAGATCCAAGGTTTACGAATGGCATCGGTGTTTTAAAAAGGACCAAAAATCCATCAAAAGTAATGAACGCTTTGGAAGACCTTCGACTTCACGGAACGCGGTAAATGCCGCTTTGGTGTCTGAATAGGTTCGAAAAGATCATCTCCAAACACTTGAACAAATCGTGGAAGCTAAACACTTCTTGAAGACGTAATTTCAGGAAATATTCGTCGTAAACGGCCACATTTCTGGTAGAGTCACGACTGGTATCTTCTGAATGACAACGCACCAGCACAATCGATGCCATTTGGTACAAGAGATAATCATAAAATCTTGCATTTTCGTGCTTCAACATGCCTCCTATTCACCAGACAGCCCCTTGTGGCATTTGCCTATTTCCATGGATGAAAAAAAACATTTACTGGGATGCCGTTTTGTGTCATCAGATGAAGTGAAAGTAGCATCACAGTAGGCCTTAGGATAGGTTGCGAAAAATGGCTTCCAGTTGTTCTTCCAGAAATTATATGAACCCTGGCAGAAGTTTATTTTCGCCCAATTAGAATACCTTGAAGATGGATGTGCTTCGGTAATATGAACTATTCAGGTATGATTTTCTACATCCTTTTTCCCGATCTTTTGGATCATACTACGTAGATTTTTTGTATCTCCAGAATTTTTATTAAGGCAAATAGAGACATATTTTTATTGTTATAAAAATACACAAAGAAAATCACTTTGAAGAATTTAAGAAATTAATTTGATGTCTAATTTAAATAGAACCCTGACTTTAAAAATTATAGCAAAATAATCTGTTTTTGTGTTCATACATATGAATATTTATTTCTTTTAAAGTAATAGCAACTGTAATACATATAGAGATATTCATGAGCATTCAAATGTTAACAATAAGCAGTTACGAAAAATTAAATGTCTATTTTAAAAGTTGTGTATTTAGTTTAGAATAGTCCTCAAAATCCCCATTATGCTATATCCACTTTGTTTATAATTTAAAAACTACACTGAGTATTTATAAATGCAAAATTAGACATAATGAACATGTCAAAAAACAAAATTTTATTTTAAAATTTTTAACTAATCATTTAAACTTTCCATAATTTTTGCACAAAATTATAGAATTTTTAATAAATTTGAACACAAAATATAAAAATTTACATTCTTTGTACAGAAAAATTAGTTTTTTACAATGCATATTAAACATAATACGGATTTTAAAGAAAGTGTACCTGTGTGAAACACAGTTACATCATATTTGTTACAATTTTAAAATTCATTTTTCCAGTGTTCTATTTATTGAATTCTCATAAATAATGCATCTATAGACACAGCAAAGTGCCCTCTATTTTTAAAATGTAAAATAAAAAAAAATGCAAAATTTGAAGGCTTTTCCCGTTTTAGGTACCTTAATGATGTGCAAAGCATAAATGTTAATGTAGTTACTGTATTCTATGGTCTCTAATGTTGATTCTTTCAGCAAAACATTAAAAAAAAGTTATTAATAGAAAGCATCAAGTGCAAGTAATGGCACTGTATTGATCTTAATCTATAATTTTTTTAGCAGACTGTATATAGCATTCATTTGAAAGTTTCTAATATCACAGACTTTTAAAATTCTTCATTATAGATCAAGAATAATCAATGCAAATTGTAAAAATTAACAAAAAAAAATAAGAAGAATTGACAATTTAATTTCTCACATTTTCGTTATATCTACTAACAAAGAATATGTAAATTAAAAGGTATTGCACAGGACCTATAATACTTAATGCTAGTTAGGATGCTTATAAATTTAGCTCAGTCGATCTGTTATTGCAAGCCCCCTTGTTCCTGACTTTGGTGGGGTGTGGAGGAGTAGAGTACCGGGTAAGGTACCATCCTCGTTTCCTGACTGAAGTTAATAAGTACGTACGACGTCACAAGCCCTTTTGTAGTTCTATAGAGCGACATTAACCAACAATTATAATCCAGCAACATCCTCACACTTCTCTTGTGAGCTATGGTGCGCGATACGGACATGAGTACCACTAGCATTTATTTCTTGATTCAGTTATAAGTTCTGGAACTTCACGCTTAAGCAGCAACTTATATATAAAATTCGATGGGTTTGAAACATACGTCTTCCGACTTAAAGGGAAGACGTCGAGAAAGAAAGTTTTATAGTTAACTTTTATTTACACATTTAGAGCTAAGAATCTCTCTATTGTTTTGAGGTAATATATTTTTTTACTGTTTATTATGCGTTTTTTTTTATTCACATGGATATAAAACATGTCATCTGGAATTTTCTTGTGTTATGGTAATAAAAGCATTGCATATTAATTGAGCCATATTTTCCTTTTAGCAATGGTGGGCAATTTTCATTCGGTTCTTCATAGTATTTCCTAATACATATTTTCTGCATTTGTTAAACTTTTTCACGAACAGAGAATTTAATCTCTTAATTCTATTGGCCTCGTAAAAGAAAAAAAAAATCATGAACGAAAAGGACTTCTGTTCGCTTGTGACGAAAGTACAGGGAGCTCTTTATTTACAAAATAACATTAGATAATTTGTATTATACATTGCTTAGAGGGCATTCTTTCATAATTAAAATACAAAACACTGATTTTAATTTTTGTAAAACAATCTAAAAAATAATTTCCTTAAAAGATATCAGGAATCTAGATTGTAAAGTGGCATTCAATGTGCAGCTTCTAGAAAGTAATCGGTCGCAATGAAAGTTCGCTTAAATATATATATAGTTGAAGATAATGAAAATAACTTTCCCGTACACCACAAGTAAAACACAGGTGTTACAGAACTAAATAAAACAAACCGAATAAGTTAAAATAAAAATAATAAATGACAAAAATAACCAGTGGAACAAATAAGTTACAATAACAAACAAGTACATTACAAAATAAAACAATTACATAACAAAACTAATACAATGCATTTATAAAAACAGTGTAATAAAAAAATCTACAAAAGGAAACAATGAAGATACAAATTAATGTAGATGAAGTTTTACTTGAAAGAAGCCGAAATTGATTAGGAGGGCATTTGATTTTAAGAGCATCCATTTTAACCTTCTGCCTTTTTCTTTTCTTTCTTAAATTTTGAACGAAAAAAGGACAAGATGTTCAACACTTTGCACACCACCAACATTGCAGCCGCAAAGATTTGAAGGGCGCAGTTTAAATCTGTTGAGGTACACTTTAAAGTAAATATGACCAGTAAGGCAGTGTTTCTGAAACCGTGGATTACGCCCCCCCCCCTCACGATAACTCTAGTAGAGGGACACGAGCAAGTCTAAAATACAAGATTATTTTTAAAAAATATTAATCTACTGAAAAGAAACAAAACAAAATACCTTCTGACAGATATGCATTGATTTAATGTGCTAAAAAGTGTATCAGTACTGTACAAAGTATTTAATAATTTTTTTATCGATACTAGGATAAGAACAAATTTAATAATTAGTCATGACTTCCTTGGGCTTGTCATATACAAAATTTAATACTTATCTTGATAATTTGTACGGTTTATAATTAAAGTCGTGTTGTAGTTTTAGAGTCACAGTACATTTCCATTGCTTTCAATACATTATCATTTAAAAAGGGGGGGGGGTACGGTGAAAATTAAAATTGAAAATTGTATCTCAAACTTTGAAAGTTTGAGAAGCATTGCAGAAAGGAATTTTTAGATTTTATAATTTGTAAAAAAAAAAATGGATCACACACACACGACAGTTTTTGCAAAATGGTTGGAAAGAATTTCTTTGTGAAATAATATTGAGCTTATTGCATGTTCTGAGAGTTTTAAAGAGATTTTCTTTAGTATTTTTCTTGCAAAACGATTTTAAATTATTAACTCATATTTTAATCCCTTACTTGGTTGCGGACTGGATCAAGAAATCAGCTCTTTGGTTTCCAATATTTCCATTATGTCTCCGAACAAAAGTAAAAATCTCTAAGATAGTCGTGTCTCTCAAGAATTTTAAATATTTTTGAATTTCCTCAAGGACATTATTACAAACTATTATAAAGTATATAAAAACATCCACATTATCAAACTGGAAAAGGCGGCTCGATTCTGATACAGCGGTTTCAACAAACTTTTTTTAATACAAAAAACAATTCCATATGATGTGTAAAACGTAAATATAAATACTTAATATATATAAATATATATATATATATATATCATTAACCAGTAAAAATATACTTACTCAGCACCGTAGTTTATTACCTCATAATATCTAATGTTAAGTGAAGATTATCTGCAAAAGGTTTTACCAGAATTCAACGCCTAACATTTATGCGTGAAGGTGCACATTTCAAACGATACCCAAGTTCAAATACAATATGTGGTCGCGGTAGCCAAGCAGTCTAGGCATCGGATCATGGCTAGCCTGTCTTGAGTTCGATCCCAGTACCACTGAAGACCCGCCGTGTAGGTGAGTGATGCACGTTAAATCTGTCGAGAGCTCAAACGTCTCCCCGTGGGTGTGATGTGGTAGTTAGGAGAGGGGGTGCCTGCTCAGGTGTCGTCCGCGGTCCTTGAGCATGGTTGAAAATTACGCGGACCGTCCCCAAAAGCCCTCGTGAAGCTCAAAGTGGTACGTTTAGATTCATTCACTCATGGGGAAAAAAATAAACTTCAAAATTTGCCCGGTTTTCGAGGGCGGTTCCTTATAAACTCCACCGCATCGCACCAATGTCGATGCGTGTGTGTAGATTCTTTCCTTCTGATTTTTAACCTGCCTAATTGGAGGAGATTCAACGCGTAGTAATAACCTTAACATACTTTATGAGTCTAACGACCCAGAGTGTGTCTTGACACACCCTACTTTAAGGAATTTGTTCACATCCGGTCAACAGAGAAAAGGGTAAAAATCACAGAATACAAGGGGCGTATATTGGTCTGCTGGAGCCCCGGAGGCAGAGAGAAGGATGGCGGCTTGGGGGGGGGGAGCTCAGTCGAAGCTCCTTGACATTTCACATAAGGAGGTGTAAAGAGGAAATAAGAAAGATGATGAAAACTGTCCTGCTACACCTTTTAAGGGAGGACACATCACTACAACTATTCTTCCGCGGATTCTTTAACAACGCTTTCTGTTGGTCAACCCTATGGCGCAAAATTACAATTTTAAATAAATTTATGAGAAAACAATGCCAAGTTAATTTTCGGGCACCGCAACATTAAAATGCTCATAAAAAAGTAACTTTTAAATAATAACACCCTACGATCTTAATTGATGGGTGATTCCAAGCGACAATTTTTTGTCTCAATGAAAGTGTTCTTGGTTTTGAATCGGATGAAATATATTTAAGGCTAAAAATAAAAATGAAGAAGTGGAATGCCTTACGAAACCAAGCAAGAAGAATTTTAAAGATAATGAAGGTTGGGTTTGTGTGTGAGGTTGGAACCCCAATGTAGAGACAGCAGGTGTAGGTTAAACCTGTCGAGGCTCAATGTCCTCCCCTGCGGTAGTTTAAACTTGGAGGGGAAGTGTCAGTTTTCATCCTAGTCACTTAAGAAGTCTCAGGGGTGTTAAAAATGTTTCGAGAGCACAAAATATGAACAATTTTCGGTTAGAAATAATTCTTTCAGGTTAAAATGAACTAATTTGATTCTTTTACACATTTTTTATAAAGGAATAAAGTTTCAAAAAAGTATAAAATGTCTAAAATATAATCATAATTTTAAAAATAATAAGCACATAAATATAAGAAAATTTTTGTAAGAAACAAATAGTAAGTTTTACGACGCGCATGATATTTTCTGCAATAATAATTCTAATTACTAGCAATAAGTTGATTTATAAAGTCAAATATATCCTTATTACATGGTAGCGATTTTTATAAAAATAGAATAAAAAATAATATTTTTAAAAAATAAAAAAGTACATTTTAAAAAAAAAATTTAAAAATTTAATTTTTTTGAAATTTTTCAAAAAATTACAAATATGTAATACTATAAATAGCTAGAATTTTTAAAGATTATGATAGAGTTTATAATTCTGCAAAGTTTTATGCATCAAAGTATGATAGTTTTTGAAACGCAATGCGCGTAAGTGAAAGAAACACAAACTGAGAAAAAAGGCTTTAAAGTTTTAAATGAATTTGAGAAAATAAATTTTAAAACTTACATGTTAAAATGCTCCAGGATCATAGGATATGCCTTCCTGTTGCTCAAACAGCTCAATTTCTTTACTTTTTAAAAAAATTTTTGGCTCTGCGAGCTTCAAACGATGATGTTAAGCTCCTCTTTCTTGACGTAAGGATTCGACGATTGTCACGTTCAGCCAGGGACACACAAACATTTTTGTTAATTTTTAAGCCAAATTTCTCTAAAATAGTAATAAGTATTTGATTTCCATCATTAAAAATGCTGGTTGCTAGATTTGCAGCAATCTCTGCAATCTGAAGGCTAGAATCAATCGTCTTCGGACAAAACTTCCAGATTAATGAATTTAAATTTTCATTAGGATTCTGTGTGTCTTACCTCCTAAACATTCTTCAGGAGTGCCAGATGAGATAAGTCTGCAAATACAGGCTTAATTACATCTCGAACAGCTTTCGCAACTGAGGGTTTGTGTTTATAATTTTGTAAATTATTATTAATTGCAGCATTATACTTACACCATGTATTTGGATTTGTAGGACAAAACCAGTGCATCGGTTTATCATCGGTGCTGCAAGAATGAGTCCAAACAGCCCAAATGACTTTCCGCATTTCCTTTACACTAGTAGAATTGCATCGAATAGCATTACCATAGTAATGCGCAAGCTTATCAATTAAACTATCAGTTAACCTACCTTTACCGCCTATAGTTTTACCATTAGATAATTTCTTCTTACCATATGCTAATTTAAGCTTCCTAAGTCTTGTACCCATTCTCTTTTGCACATGGCCTACACATTCTATTTTCTGAATAAGATGGTCATCGCCGTATGGCTTGTTTTCAGAAAGGGCATTGAATGTTTTTGTGTCGCCATCTCCTATGTAGTTCGAATATTTCAGGTTGTGAAGCTTTTCTGATCGATTAAAAATCCTCAACATCCCGTCAACCTCCATCTTACCAGCAGAGCCAGAATAATTTTTTCTACATGAAATCTTATGCGCTGTTTGCCATTTATTGTACTTGATACCAAACTTTACTCCTTTATAACTGTCGCATCCTTTGCAAAATGAGGACAACACTTCCCTATCCAAAACCTTACCTGTTTCGGCCCCTATTACAGTACATATACTCCAATCAACGATGAATGCCCTCTCGTCTTCCAGGTCCCATCACCACTTACCGTTAAAATGTTATCAGGTGACGAAGAATTTTCTTCGACAGCTGCCCTGTGCATGCTTTCTTCGGCGACTTCCTTCATAACAAGTGACAGTATGTCAGATAAATAATAGAAAAAATAGGTTTTTGGGGGGGGGGGGAGAAATGAAAGGTGGTTTCTGGTAAATTCTGATGAAGTAAAAGGAGATATTGCTTTGCGTATCTTGATGTCACAAGTAAAGAAGGCAAAGTTGGAAATGTGTAGGCTATAAAACTGCAAATTACAAGTACTTGAGTTTTCCTGTCTTTGTTAAAATAATGTAATTGAAATAATGAAATATATCAATTTACATTTAATTATTTATTTGAATACAATTCGGTGCAATTTCTTCACCATCTTCGTCAATTTATTGATCGACAGCCTAATACACAAATGCCACAACATGCTGTAGGGCCTGTTGCCATAGTAGCCTCGTGGTCAAGGTAATGGACTAATGGTCGGCGTGTCATAAGTTTTTCGTCTGGTACCCATGAAGACCCGCCGTGTAGGGGGGGTTGATACATGTTAAATCTGTCGAAGCTCAAACGTCTTCGCATTGATGTGATGTCGAAGTTATCAGAGAAGGATGCCACAGCTCATGTGCCGTCCTCGTTACTAACCCGAAATTTGAAATTACGAGGTCCATTGCTTACAGTCTTCGTGTTGTTTTTGTGCCACGTTTTAATAAACTCTCCCTATCCCCTCTGTTTGCTTCAATTCCAAGACAAACCATTCGTTGATGTGACAAGCTCGAATGCGAATCCGCGATTTAAAGAATTCATATCTAAAAAAAAAATTGCTATAATACAATCTTTATTACATAGTTATATTATTATTTTGTAGAAATAAAGTAATATAATATAAAATTAATAATAATAAAATTTAAAAAAATTAAATTGAATTATAAAAGAATTAGTGTTATTCTGTTTCCTTTATTTCTTATTATTTATGATTTTTCACATAGTATTTTTCAATTACTTGCTCCATATTCCATTCAGAGTATATTCTAGAATTCGTGCGGTTTAATTTAATGCCTTCAATATATGATGGCATGGTATGATTGCAATAATACTTTAGATTGTCAATATTGTTGCGATAGTACGTAAGTACCATACTTTTTTGATTCTTACGTATTAGGGCATAGACTCATTTTGTTAAATGAAATGACTTTGCAAAATGGTACGATATGCAACGAATAGAGAAAATCCGTTTCCGTTCAATCTTGTTCACGCATAAACAGAAATAATTTCTTTTTAAGGTTGTTCGTTTCCGGTGTATGTTCAAATGTAATATCCTTGACTGGATATGTTCGAAAGTAAAAACTATTTATATTTTGTAATTTTATTCTTCTTGTTTATATCTTATTTTATTCTTCAGTTAAAAGGATTAAAATGTTGGAACTTTTTCTACGTAAGTGCAGTATTTTGGTCTAAAACGTAAGTATTCTAAAGACTACATGGTTTTTTGAGTGAGTAAGTGAGTAAATATCACGTTGCACTATTTAACTACTCGATGACTTTTATTTATTTTAACCAAGTGGCAAAAAAAAAATATTTATGAGGCAATATATATATACATGAAGTATATTCGTTTCAGTTTTGAAAGCAATTGCAGCTGTTGGTCCACCCAAATAAAATAGTTGTCTTTTGTTTATTTCAATTACTTTATTTTAAATATACTTAAAAAAATTCTCCAAAATTGGCGCCAAGTAATTAGTAGACATTCTGATATGGAAACAGTAAGCTCGTTAATTTTTTTCTCGCAAGTGCAGAAACGAATCCTTATCTGGCGACCTATTAACATTTGACGACGTTTTTTACTTGGGCGAAATTGTTCGAATGTGACCGAGATTTCGTAATGAAGCGAAATTTTCGACGGTTTTAGAGATAAAAAAATAAGCAATCAGCACAAAAAATTTTAAAGACTTTGCTATCCAGAGTAAAATTGACAACAGATTATGGTTTTGTTAAACTGTGGTCTGGTGAATAAGACTTAACTAATAAACAACTGATTCGATCTGCTCTAACTTACGCGAGGTCCTGTTGAATAGCAGCGTATATGTTCATTTTTATTATCTACGAAAGTCTTCATCCTACTTGCATTAAAACTTGGTACAATTGTACGCAATTTATTGCTCATGATTCTTGTTATTTTTAACAACAGCTATTTGCTGTAGGAAAAACTCAATACAGGGCATCAATCTCCAAAATAGCTCATTTTATTACAGGATCATTATGAGGTCAAAATGATTTGTATATTCAACAATCCTATATCATAATTGTTTTTTCATTCTATTTTGTACTCTTTTCTGAATTGTTTATTTTTAAAATTAAAAACTAAGCACGGAAGATCTGATCAGAGAAGCTTATTGCTCTCCCCAAAATATAAAATAAAACTAAATAAAATTACAAATTTTGGCAATACAACATTGCAGTAAAAACATTCTACAGGATATCAAATAAACCAATAATTTTTCAAGCCAATGAGAATTTATGTAGTATATGGTGGCTATAAGTATTTTAAGGAAAGATATACAGATAGTAAAATGCGCATTCTTTTTTTCTAAAAGCGCAAAAAAATAGGTATATTAGCAATGAGTGATATCACTTATGAATTTTGAAAAACAATATGGGTTAAAACAATTTCTTCACACTAAATCTGTAAATTTTTAACAATACACTGCTTCCAATGAGCGCATTTTGTACCTGCTGTGCATTTAAATAAAAATAAATAATTTTTTAAAAAAATATTCTAGCCCTTCTCTTCTGTGTGATGCCATTTAAAACCCAATTAAAAATTCCACCTGTTGTATCAGCGCCGACTAATCTGCATTTTCAACGATGAAATAATATTTTTTATCTGCAACGTAAGATTATAGGTTCACCAGCTCGGTATTTCCCCTATTGGATTCTAAATTGTTCTGCTCCAATCATCACATTCACTATAACCTTCGGATTTAGAATTAATGCGATTTAATTAATATCGGTTTTGAATAAGTAAATGGCACTGGATACTCACTAAGTATTTTTATTAAAGCGGTTTTGCATTTGAATAATTACATAGCTCATCATCATGTATATCCTTCTGAGGTTGTAAACTAAATTACAATAATAAATTTGCTTTGATTAAGAGAAGCCAGTTGGCTAAAAATCTTCAGAATATCGATTTTGAGTTTTTGATAGTTCTGAAATCTGTAATTAATGACCTTTACAGGGATATAACATATTTGCCACTTTATGAGGTAGAAGTATACCAAAATAACATTTTAAAAAAATCAACTGTTGTGCCAAGCCCACTTTGACAGATAAAAGTGTAAATATCAACGTTTTAAACCTATGAAGCAGGTGCAAAGCTTATACATTTTTTGATTTAATCATAAGCAATTAACAGTACATAACTGCAAGTTTAACTGTTAGCTTGTTTACCTACTTTTGGAGCAAAGTGTGATCCATATTTTCCAGTTTAGTTTCCATTATATAATTATCATCAATACCTGCTCATTGCTTCTCGATGATAACTCATTTAGGAACTGTGGAATTGGTTCGAGTGGAAGATTTTCCTTAAACTTCTGATTCGAGATGGTGAGATTGCTTGATACGGATTCAGTTTTTCTTTAAATTTTATATTGTATGGATTTTTTTCTATTTTTTAATACACTTTAATTTTAGTTTTTGCACAATTTTGTGTATTGATAAAAAGCAGAGTGTTGTAGTAGGAGGAAAAATGGGTGTTTTGCCTTCCCAGAAATAAAAAAGGAAATTGAAAATGAGGGAGCATTTTCAACGGCAAATAAATTTAGAAGCAAGACAACAGATTCTAATTTGTTAACTCCTTCATGCGCTGAAATTTTGACAAAAAATGCACTAAAGGGAAATAATTACAAATAATTTAAATAAACTCCTCAAAAGTATAAGTATTGACCAAAAAAGCAGGTGCATATTAATAATATTAAGTACTTTTTGAAATAAAGGGTTTCGAAAGTCTTACAAAATAGGTGGCACATATTTTGTACCACGCGGATCAAGCAGCATGGATAGTTCTGGAAACTTGATTTTTCCCCCAGGCACAATGAAGCTTTGAATACGCAATACATCCATTATGTACCATTTGGCTTGTTTTTGAGTTGTAAGCAGCACATTGTCTTTTAGTGGATCTTTCTGGCTGGTGGAAAAACTTCCCAGGCGTATTTTTTTTAGCACGTAGGGCTTCTTACTTTTGATCTTAACTACTACTGGTTGTCAGACACTTACTTTTAAAAGTTACAAATGCATAGAATGGACAAAATCTCTGGATATATATCTTCTGAAGTCCTTTAAGCTCAATTTTCAAAGATTCATTTACTGATAGTTGAGATATGCGTTGAGTGAACAGGTATCTATGAAGTACCAGAATATTCTATGATACCATTTATTACTTTTTTTTGTCTATCTAATACGTACCTTTAAGTTGATCCAATCTGTCCATACAATTCATGTGCCTATTGTAATCAAGCACAGTTAAGGAACATTAGCTGGCCCAATAAACATGCCCATTATTGCGAAAAAATACGTGAAATGTACATTTTGTATTTGTAATGAAGTTTGCCTTCAATAACGTGGTGGTTTATTATTTGGACACTCATATTTTGATATTGGCAATGCATATGTGAGGTACTAATTATTGTAATATTGTCTTATTTAGTTACATAATGTTATGTACTTATATAATTTGTATTAAATATCACACACAAGAATCTCTTTCCTTTACACTATACAGTCTCACTTACAAAAAATACCTCTCAAGAGACTCACAGCTGATCAAAGAATGAACTACTGCATAAACCCATTGCATGTAATTAGCTTCTGTCATCTGTTGGAAACTTGAGTAACTGTTAGCAGTTGACTTTTGTGGTGGTTCAGGAAATGTACGATCTAGCATCAATTTCTGAGGCATTCAAACAAAGATCCCGTTTTATGTACCACTACACATTACTCGAATAAGTGGTACAGCATATGTACCACCAACCATGAAAAGTTGGAGAAATTCAAGAACGACAAAATGTAACGAAAAGTGTTAACATCGTGATTTTTTAAGAATCATACAATAATTTTCACAGTGGTAACGCACTAAAATTAAAAAGAATGAATTCTCTATGAAGAAAAGTATCCGAAATATAAGCAAGACAAAAAGAATGAGATTATAATTAAAACAAATACCTGCGAAACCACCAAGAAGGTATTAAATTTTTAATAAATAAATGGCCCAAAAATAAGCGCAAGATTACCATTTATTGGCCTAACCAGTAGTTATATGTTATTACAAGGAATTGACACGATATATACTGTTAATGAAATAAAGTTGGAATTAAAAAGAAACAACTATGCATTTTTTTTTAAAATGCGAAAATTTACCAAAAAAAAAAATATTTATACCTACCAAAACAATTAAAGTCATTCAAATTAAATGCATCATATATGGAAGGATCCCAATCGGGTTCAAAATGTTTAGAGCTCACATTTTTAATGAAAAACCAATGCAATGTACAAATTGTTGGAAATTCAATTACATTATAAAATTCTGCCGAAGCACAGTAAAATACAAAATCTGCGCATTAAACCACCCTGAAAAGTTGTGCAAAGGTAGTGAAATGAAAAAATGTGGCCCTCGAGGAGAGGCTCCTGCGGCCAACTCTAAGTTATGTAAAAAAAAATATCAGGAAAAATAAAAGTAGAACAACAAGTCTCCAGAAATAAAGCAATAAAAATTTCAAAATGCCCTCCCCCCATCCAAAACCTCCTTATTTTCCGCCAAAACATATAACAATGAAACAGAAAAAATAGAAAAACTTGTAAAACTGGTTTAAGTAATTAGAGCAGAAATTTGAAGAAAACAGTAATATATAATTGAAAAAAAAAACCAGAACAAGTTGTACAGATTTTTACTACAGAATTACAAAATTAGTAAAGACCTAGAAATTTTAAAAAACAGAGTTCAGATAAACTCAGTTCCTCTTACAATTTTTAACATTTATATTCCCTCGGGAAACTTTGATGACACCAACAATTTATTGAAAAACTTGCCTCTTTTATTGGTGATTACAGTATCATTCAATGATTCTCATGAGGTATGGGGCTCAATGTTCAATGTTCCTTGAAAAAAATCTTTGATTAAATACTTGAAAATGATATCATGAAATATTTACAGCAACTGATCTTTCTTGGTCATCAATAAATTTAAATTATGAATTATCTTGGACCACAAATACCGACAATTTTGAAAGTGACCCCTTCCCTGTAATCATTAAATACAAAGGATCATACAGCTCAGCAACAAATCCTTTTAGCCAAAAAAACAAATTGAAACAAATTTACCAATCTCCTTCAACAAAAGCTAAGTTCTAATGAAATGTCAATATGGATATTATAGAAGAAATTAAAAAAGCCCAAATTTCCTCTCAGCATTTAAAACCAAAGTAAATCATTTCAAGAGCTCCATGGTGGAGGGCAGCATGCGGGTATTTAAGAGCAAAGAATGACAACTACTTAAAAAAGCAAGAAAACATTATGAAGACGAAGATTTGATAAAATATAAAGAAGTAAGCGCAAAACTTAAGGGGCAATTATAACCAATAAAGAAGGTTTTTGGCACAAGGCATTCGAAAGAATCCCCTCCCTCAAAGATCTTTGTAAAATAATTATGTGAAGTCAGTAGGCCAAAAATATTCAGTTTTTGATATTTCTACAATCTCCAATTCATGACTTTTCCAGAGATATAACATATCTGCCATTTTATGAATTAGAAATATGTCAAAACGAGACTTTTAAAAAATCATTAACTGACGTGCTCTGTCCACTTTGACTGATAAAATATTAAATATTGGTCTTTTAAACCTGGGAAACAGTTTCAAAGCCTCTACCTTTTTTATTTATTCAAACGCAATTAACTTTAGAGAACAGTATTATAACTGTAAGTTTGACTGTTAGATTTGACAAGAAAACTTTTGGGGGAAGTTTGTACTTTATGATTTGAGTGATTAGTACTTCAATGTTATTCTTTACTTGTTATTACTAAAATTTGATCTTAACATTTAATTATTTTTATTGAAGTTTGGTTTTAATCAGTTATTATATTCAATGTATGAACTCAAATTTATATTTTATTAAACACATTTTAATTTAAGAGCAGTCAGTAGGCTAAAAATCTTGAAATGATCAATTTTAAGTTTTTCATATTTCTGAAATCTGTAATTCATAACCTTTCTAGGGATATAACACATATACCTTATTTTCAATTAGAAGTATGTCAAAATGACTTTTAAAAATCAGCAATTGGCGGGCCACAGCCACCTTTGACAGATATTTACCTTTTAAATATCCTGAAATAATTGCAAAGCTTTTTTTATTTATTCATACGCAATTAACTTTAGATAGCAGTAGAACTGTAAATTTAACTGTTTAATATTGGAGCGGGATTCATAGTTAAATGACTAACGTGATTTGAATTAGAAATATTAACGAATGAATAATAAAACATTATTTGTGGAATACTACTAATAATACTTACATTGACAAGGTAAGATTTTTAATAAAAATTACTGTTTTCTAAAAATTATTTTTTTAAATGTGTGCTTAAAAAGTGAATTTTTTCTAAATTTACTGCATATAAAAACACTGCAAGTTTACATTCTATATTCCTTTTGTATACTTGTGTATACTGAAGTGATATTTTGGAACTATTATAAAAACATTTAACTAAAGAAACATGTCGTGACAAATTTGAATAAATTCAGTAATGTTAAGTAAAAGTTCTTTTTTTTTTTGATTTTCTTGAAAAAAAACTAAATATATTTAAAAAAAATATCACATATAAATGTTTCTTTATTGTACAGACAAGTTTTTAAACTTAAATATTTAAAAGTTTCTGAGCGAATGGTACCTACAGATAATTCAGATGTGCAATATCCTTTATCGTTGCAAAAATCTGGTTACATACATAAAAATACATGAATATCATGTTTAAAAACATAAAAAACAGTTTTGATTTACTGTTTTAGAAATCATTTGACCGGATTAGAAAAAGTTTAGAGACCTGATACTTTTAGAAATAATGTTTATATGTGAATATAAAAAACATTAATGAAAACTTTCGAGAAATATCGTATAATCACATATTCCCAAGTCCTTAATTTTACATATTGTTACATTATTACAAGGCATTCATAATGTTTTTTAATTAACTTTGATGTTTGTAATTCATCAAGACTAAAAGTTCTTCAAAAATTGATACAGATTTTGAGAAAAATAATGTAAATATTACAAAATATCTCGTTAAACAAAAATTGAAAAATACTATGTATGTATTTTCTGGGCAATTTAAGTAAAATAGGAAACAAAATAGTCTTAAAAATATAGAATAAGCTAATGTTGAATAAAATGTGGCAAATACATGTTGTAATTCATAATTTTTGTAATTAAGAGACATTTTATATTAAAAAGGCAATTTTCTCAAAATGATGTTTTTCAAACTGCGTGTTCTTTTTTCTCTGAAACTGCTGAAAGGATGCTCATGTAAATTTCAATGAACATAACTGATATGTAACTATACATACTAAAGTGAGCTTTTTTTAACATTCCCAAAATAATTCTGTAAAAGTCAGGTATCGTGAAAAAAATGACAATTTTCAAAAAATTCATAGGGATACTTTTACGTTGAACGATTTTGAAAAGAAGTTAACAACATATTTAAAAAATCTCACTTCAGTATAAAAAAAAAGAAGTATAATTAATATACAGACGAAATTTGATGTTTTTATATTTAACAAGTTCTGAGAAAAAAGCACATAAAATAGCTCAATTTAACATTAGCGGTATAGGGGGTACCGAGTAGTCTTAAAAACATTAATGTCTTAAAAACTTAACTTAAATTTTTTACATGTAATGTTACAAATGGTAAATGATTGTTTTGATTTCTAATGTTTGAAAGTGGTACTTTATTCATCATCTTAGTATAAATACTAATGAAGTTGTAGTAAATTAAGTATTTTTTGATTTCTGTAGTGAATGCTTTCAAAAATGATTTTTTTTTCTTTTGCCTCGCAATATTGTAAAATTATTAAGTAAAATAAGTTTTATATATATATACTTGTTTTTGATGTAACATGTATGGTCACATATCATATTCATGTGCTTTAACCTTAGATAATTAAATACTGAAGTACCTCTGTGTTTACTGCTCTGAAGATGTGTAAAATAAGTAACATTTAAGTTAACTAAACATTGTATGTTCTCAATAGAACTTAATTTAAAATAAACAAAAAAATTGCTTTTAAGTTAACTGACATATTTTTTGTTTTTATGTTTGTTCTCTATATAATTTTATTTAAAACAAACAAAAGTTTTCTTTGAATTATTTACATGCTTGTAAAAGTCTACATTTATCCAAAATCCTTTTTGGAAAGGGTTTCTTTTGTGAAGACAAAAATAGCGAGGATAAAACTTAGCTTAAGCTGGAGACGGTATTCAAAATATTCTTCAAAGTGATTAGAACACATGATAAACAGCGAGGAAAGGGTTTGTAATCCTCATGCTTCATCATGCTTTCAAAACAATCATATTTTTTACGGGATATTGCAAAATGATTTTTTTCCCTACAATTATCCTTTCTTTAACTGATCGAGCAACCATTTCAGCAAAATAAGACATTTTAAAAAGTACAATGTATATAAAACTGCGATAGCAAAATAGTAGTAAACAATCGCAATAATATTCACGTGACCTAGTAATCACATGATCGTAAAGTCACATGAATTTAGTTCATTGACACTGTTTTCATCTGTGAGGAAAATCTGGTCTTGTGATAGGGCAGTTGGAGTTCGTCCATGACCGAATATCTCTTTTTTACAACGTACCACATATCCTACATTGAAAGAAATCTATGTTTGAATGCATGTGTTTTTTAAATCTGGTTCTTATATAATAAGTTTCGAATTTTGAATCAGAATAACAATTTACAAAGCTCAAATCACGGTCTATGGAAATGAACAAGAAACTCAAAACGACAAGAGTTCGTTGGAATAATGCGAAGCTAAATATCAAGATGCGAACTAACTGAAGTGAGTGATAGCATGGGACATAGATCATGTTTTGACAGGAAAGCAGTTATTTATATTCTGGTAGCAAAAAATATTTGAATACTGAGACTGTTGGGGAAATGCAAGTGTCGGGCCAAAGGGCATCTCTACACTTTATATGCATTACTATAAAAATTATTATAGTATTATCATCGAATGCTTGAACCAATACTGCTTAAGTATTTCACGGAGAAGCTTAGAATACTTCCCCTCAACTAATTCAGCTATTATCTCCTAAATGTTTTTGTAATGTTAACATATGAATTAAGGTATCCGAACACGTTGAAAATGACCAAATTCAGTCAAGACAGATATTTTTGTTTTTTATTTTATTGAATAGAGCTATCTTTTGACTTTACGAAACATACTTTGTTTTGTTTCTACGTCACCTAGAGGTCAAGTTACAATCAATTTTATAAATTTAGAAAAACCGGAAGTAGGTTTTTGATCTACCAGAAGTGGGCATTTAAATTGCTCAAAATCTATCATGACGAGTCTGATAACTCAAAATATTACGAATGTGTTTCTATAAAAGTTTTTTAACCTGATATTTATGTTATTTTCTAGAGAATGTACTAAAATGTTTCTTATTGTATGAATACTTTTTGAGTTATGGCTTGTTATTCAAATAATGGTCTAACAAAAAATGTAGCATTTCTTATAATGTTTTATGAATCAGCTCTAAAATCAAGAAAATGCAATAGCTTATAAGTTTATTTTTCCTAAAAATCATTGCATATATTTTTCAATTTTTTTAAAAAAAAAGTACATTATTTGGAATGCAAGTCTGGATTCAAAATTTATGTTATTTTCAATACAACATAAATTGTAGAGTTAAGAAGGAAAGAAAAGCAGTTTTGAAAAGTAGTTTAAATAATTCCTTCTGTTATATTTATTGTTAAGCAACGTCTTGGAAGAAGAAACGTTAAGGTTAAAATGGCAACGGACCACCTAATTTTCAGCAACTGTTAAGTAAAAGAAACGACGTCTTAGCTGGCACTCCGCACCAAATTTCTACGCAAAGAAAAGAATATCGATAACGGAACAGATTTTAACGAGCATAATAAATTTTGCCCAACATTTCATTCGACTATGTAGATAGTTTATGATATGTATGTAAATATTTATTAAATTACAATAATATTAAATAAAAATGTATAAAATGTTTAAAATATATTAAATAGTTTTTATAACACATTAAATTCACAATTTCAATAATAATTTTAAAATTAGCATATATATATATAACAAATGTTTGCTGATGAGTTGAAGAACTATATATTTATTGGTAATATAGAAGAATGTCATTTCGAAAGAATGTCCTGATTCTTTCGTTAATCACAGTGCTTCCGTAAATTACAAAACGAGAATAAACAGTAAAAATTAAAAATTTGGAACCTTTTTCTACTCTTATATTTTATGTACAGTCTTGCTGTTTTGCCTTGCTTAAAATTTTATTTTCAATGCTATTGAAACCGTAAAAAGGCTGTTGTCACACACAAGGACACAATAAAATCAAGCTAAATATTTTCCATGAAAGACAATTTTATGTATAAAGCATCTGAAAGCCCTAATTAAAAAATGTTCTGCCTTTTCCATCTCAATTCCATCACCAAAAGCCCTCATGCAGCTGAACAATGCTAAGTTAACATTCGCTTAATCACTTTCCATCTCAATTAATTCGCATGTTTTTATAGTTTTTAATTTTGTAAAGATATATGCAACAAATAAAGAAACCTCTTAAGCATTAGGCTTTCTATATTTAATTGGTGAGCTTCAATACAAGTATCACATTTTCAGGAAAATCACTTAAACTGCACTGCCTTGCAAAATATTTATCAACTATTTTATGATTATAAATGTTTAAGTACATAATAGTGCCTAAGCATATGTTTAAAGTAGAGTAAGAAATTGAGTTTGCCATAGTTTTTAGGAAAGCAAGATAAACATATATTTAAAGTGAAAACAAAAAAAATGCTGGTATTAAAGTTTTTTTTACTTATATAAAATTTAGGTAGTGGTTGATTTTCCACAAGGATATTTAAATTTAGAGCTTAGTGGCGTTCTTCAGCAACAAACCTTTTTCAAAGATCATAAGTGTATTGCAAAAAATTTCCTGGTCAGATGCCACAATGAGGTATTGATGTAATTATTCATTTTTCTATTCAATACTAGACCACAAGAGAAATTTGAGGCTTTGTTCCAATTATAATAATCATATCTTCCATTTTTATGGAGAGAGACACGTAACAAAAGTTCTGTAAAATATACCTCAATATGTCAGGACTCAACTTTTATGATCGAAAAGCATCCAAATCGCACGCTTAGTACTCAAATATGATTTTCCGATATGGAGAACGCCGATTTCCATTGTTCCATTTTTTATTACATCTTGCAACCTTTCTTTTAGATTTATTTGCATTGGCAGCTATAAAAACAAGAATATACTAATGAACTATAAAACTTGATGGTTAACATTTTACATTTTATCAACCACTCTATACACATACATATTTACATTAATATCTTCAATATGCTTCCAAATATAATAGATTTTAAGACAACGCAATCTTAATTTTGATTTCCGTGTGTAACATCTGGCACAGTAATTCCCTTTCGTAATCTAAATGGCTCTTTCTGGAACTAAGAAGATTCAGCTCTACAGGGTTAGCAAGAAATTAGTTGCTCACTTCAGAGGGCCCTAGATTCCGTCCTATTGGTCCAAATGAGGTAAAATTTTGACTGCCTATAACTCAAATAATGCAATTGACATTCATTAAATAAAAAAAATAATATAAATTCCACCGATAGCTTGCGGACCAAAATCAGAAACAGTATTTATGTTTCAGCTCATGCCGTTTAGCATTATTCTTTGGATAAAAGAAAGGCGGATTCTGCTAAAGAAGTATTGCTTCTCTGCATGCTCACCATGCCTGCGTTGGAAGAAAAAGTGCTATTGGTAAAATTGTTCTACCAGAATCAGCAGAACTCAGTTGCAGCTGTGAAAGAATTTCGCCGTATAAAACGGTGCGAAGAGGTGCAAAGTCTCAAGATGATACTGAAATTTGAAACAATTGGCATTCTCCCAGGTAGAGGACTAAAGCACATTCCATCTCCTAGCACCAAAAAGGCGGCTACCGCGGTCGTTGAAGCCAGCAATTAGTCTCCGGATGGTAGTGTGAGTGTGCCAGTTGTGTCCCGTGGATTGTATATGCCGTATTCCACTGTGCGAAAACTCTTACATCGGATTTGGCATTTTTATCCCTACAAAGTCAAGACTCTGCATCATTTGAAGGAAGGGGACTCAGAGGTGCGAAGCATTTTTGCACTTCCAGTTCCTTGCTTAAATGGTTGTTGACGTCACTTGGCCCTGGGACATTCTGTGGAGTGACGAAGTCCACTTTTGCCTGGATGTCCAAGTTTACACCCACAATTGTCGGATTTAAGCAGTGGAAAATCCTCATGCTATCCAGGGAAAACCTATGCATTCTGAAAAAGTGACGGTATGGGGTGGTTTTACAGCTACCTTTCTCATTGTACCTTATTTTTTGAAGTGATAAAACCAAATGGAATAGTAATCTGTTCCAACACAGGAAAACGGTACCATGATATGCTGAGAGATTTTGTAATCCAGAACTTCAAAAGTGTGGATGCCTTAAGGATACAACTTTCATGCAGAATTCCGCCCCGCCGCACATTGATTGGAGAGTAAAGAATTTGCTAAAACAGCATTTAAGAGATGCACGGTGATCAGCCGTCATTTCTCAACAGCAATGCCTCCTCGTTCTCCAGATATGACTCCCTGTGACTTTTGGTTGTGGGGTTATCTAAAAGACAATATCGACCGTCAAAGGCCATCAACTCTGCCTTATCTGAAGACAGCATTCGGCGCCTTGTTTTAGATATTACGGTAGATTTACGACAGTCTACTCTTGAAAATGATTCTGAGATTACAGCACATTGTGGGACATGAAGAGTATTATTATTTAGCAGTTTTATTTATGTTACTTTATATTTTTGATGCATATTTTTAAAGCATATTAAATATGGCTTTGTCTATTACAGCGCCAACAACCGACAAAAGTTTGTACTATTTTTTTTTAATTTAATAAATGAGTCGCTCAGAAGCCAATGCGGTAAAGTCCTTTTTTATATGTTCTGATTTTTGTGAATTTTGATGAAATAAATAATATTCTTCTTAGTTAATAAAGGATTTACTCGTTGCTTCCTTTTTTCTTGGTCAGACAGCCCTTTACTTTATAACTTCTGAATATGTTACACAATAGTTTCAGAAACACAATTATGGATAAGTCCACCTTTTATCAAAACTTTTTTGCACGAACTTCAAAAAAAAGTTCAATCCTTCTTCTTTATATATTTGTTAGTAACACTGAAAAACAACGCATTGATAAGAACTTTACTATTTAGAATTGCTCGAGTTTTATGTACGTGCTTTCTTTTAATTTGAAATATTTAAACTTTGGTTTTAACATAAAAAGTGTAAGGGTATAAAAAATAAAAATGTCAAGGAAAGTAGAACAAAGTGAAAGTGATACGCTATTTTATCCTAATTCAAGGAGAGAAATGTATTGATACTGATACATCGTCAGAGAACAAAAATGTAGAAACAATAAAAATGACCCAAAAGTTGCTAGAAAATGTAGTAGGAATCCTGGGAAATAGTATCAAAATGCTGAAAAACTTAAAAGTAAGCAAGGTAAACAATATCAAAATAGAAATAAAAGAATAATTCCTGCGAAGAAATTCGATAATAAACCTTATAACTGTCTACAGCTTGGTAATAGCAAGATAGCCTTTTCTCAAAGGAAAAGGCGATAAAAAATTTCTACAAACTTAATAATCATCATAAGCAAAATATTTTTCAAGGTGGTTGATTAGAGTTCATGCTATCAAAAAAGACAACGACCCAGAAATAACACCACAGGATCAATATCTCAGGCTTTTGAATATTTAATTATATGTAAAGGCCAAAATTTTGGTGTTCGCAAAAAATATTTTATAGAAACATTTCAAATAAGTAACGAACGACTATATTATTGTTATTCAAAGGAAGATATGAAGGGACAGCGAGGACAGCATATTCCAGTAACAAAATAGATGATTCCCATGTAATAAAACATATAAGCTCCATTTCGAATTATTATACAAGAGCTTATAATCCTAGACTCCGATACTTGAATTCAGACCTTTCTATTGCAAAATGTATAAACTGTATGTCGAACAATGTAATGAAGAGCAAATTGCACCAGTAATTGAAAAGTTTTATTACCGTGTATTTTCGACAAAATATAGCTTACACTTTAAGCAAACTTCAAAAGATACTTGTGCAAAATGTGATTATTTGGTAATATTAATAGATGAAGAAATGCTACAATAGGTGAAGAAAAAAATGCGGCTGAAGTTGAATTCGACGAATACTTGCGAAATGCAGAAATTGCCCGTAATAATATGGCTAATGATCGATTAAGACCTTCAGACGAAATGTATATGTTTAATTTTGATTTAGAAAAACATTATCAGTTTTTCAAAATTGCACACATTAGTGGCTTTTTACAAGAGAAACTTATATGTATACAATCTTGGTTTTGCCATGAATTAAAGACTAACGTGGGCAACATGTATGTTTGGCCTATAACCCAAGGATCTCGAGATTCACAAGAAGTGTCATCGTGTTTTACTAAACACCTTAAATTATACGCAAATAATTTTCTAAAATTTATAATGTATTCAAATTCATGTTCAAGACAGAATGGAAATATAAAAACTGTCTTAAGTTTAAAGAAATTTGTTGAGAGTGAAGATATAAGCTAAATCAATTGAGTTAAATTTTTATTAAGTAGACACAGTTATTTGCCCAATGACGCAGATTTTGCGGTTATAGAAGATTATGCAAAGAAAAAAATCAGTATATTTATAATCCTAGTGACTGGTATCGTATAGTACAAAATAGTAAAGAAAGAATCCTTTCATCGTTGTCTAGATGACTCGACAAGATTTTCTTTCCTCAGAAGAAAAAATCAACAAGTGGACTATTAGTCATTTGGCTTAATATGCGATGGATAAAACTAGAAAGATCAAACCCAAGCAGCATTAAGTTCCATTATAATTTTGACGAGGATGATACCTTTCAGTTAATTGATATAAAAGAAACAAAAATAGTCAGGCTGGGAATTTTAAAAAAAGTACTTCAGCAAATATTATATCCTGATGCAGAACAATTTCAAAAAAGTTAAAAAAAGGCATCATGAGTTTATATTAAAGTATACACATCCAATTAAATATAATTTTTACAGGACATTAGGAAGAACTCGTGGAGATCAAAATTTACTCTTAAATAACTCGGAAGAAGATGATTGTTATGATGAATAAACATAAAACTTATGACAACAAATATTGTATTACTTTAACATAAATTTCTTATCTTTTTCAGCTGCCAAAATATATAAGTCCTAGAATTTTCAAAATGCTGTCATTGTTCCAATGAATACTCACGTTTTTATTTACACATTCTATAACATCTCGTGTGTGTGTTTTTTGTAGAGCTTACACTTATAAAAAAGACTTTATATATATGTTTCTGATCAAATTAATAAACCAAGAATTTTAAAAACTAATGTATCAAAAAAAAATTAATTTTCTCAATTTTAATTTTCTGGACTTTGCCGTATTGTCTTCTGAATGACTCAAATGTCGAGTGCATCATTTGAATTATCTGTCGTTAAAATTCTATGGCATTTGGACCAATAGGATGTATTCTAGATCCCTCTGAAGTGGGCAACTTATTTCTTAGTAACTATATATATTTTTTTCTACGAGTATGACAACTTTTTAAAAAATTTGAATGCGCTGTCACAACGATAATTTAAAGGAACAAAGAAATGCAATAAAGCTATAATATATTTTTTACAACTAACACATCTCTCCAATTTGTGTCACTAAACTTATATGAAACGATTAATTACCGTTTCGTTCTGCCACAAATGCAGTGGTAGTTTTGCAGTTCAGCGCTTGCGCACACATGTCTTCTATTCATTTGCCAGTTAAGTGACGCCTTTATAGCAGGATTGTGCTGTTTTTACATATAATAGAGAGCGTTCATACTGTGTAATATGATTGCCGATCCCACCTACTGTGAAGTGTGTTCCGTAAACTGTTTTTTGAAAGCAAGTAATGTTAAACCAGTTGAAACTCAACGTCAACTTTTGTATAGATTTATGGTGCAAATGTAATGAGTGATGAAATTCTGAGAAAAATGGTTCCGCAATTCAAAGATGGGTGATCCAATGTTCATGACAAAGAACTGAGTGACCATCCTGCTTTGGCTAATGATGGTTTGGTTGAAAAAGTGAGTGATGAGGTTTTTGGAAACAGACAGTTAGCAAAAGGATTCTTTTTTAACGTTTCCACAAAATTTCATAAGCTACTCACTGGTGGCATTTTTCTTTAAAGAGGATGTAGACAAGCCAGTTTCCATGTATGAAAAATGATTGAATAGTGGTATTAACTATGTAGAAAAATATTTTCTGACATGCTCTTTCATGTAAAAATAAATTTTGCTTTGAAAATAATATGTATTTTATGTGAACTTTTTAAATAGAGGCATTTAGTTATCTGAGGTGCCTTGCATTAAGCGTTCATAGCAGCGTCATTTAAACATGTCTATTAAAAGGTTATACTATAATGTCTAAGTATAATTATCTGAAGTTTTATTATAAAATAAAGTGTTAACCCTGGATAAGAAACAGGAATGTTACAATGTATTTAAAGTTTTCGAAATAAAACCGAAATTATTTCTAGAAAACAACAATTTCCTTGTTTAGCGTATATATACGTATTCTCTATACCAGGGGATCGTCAACTTATAACACGCGTGCCAGATGTGGCACGTGGTGCAATTTTCAGTGGCACGCCACCAATCTAGACAAATATAACATAAAGCTAAATCATTATATCTCTCCTTTCAATGCCTCGCGCAATTTTTTTTTAAAGTTTAAGTTTCTGTTTCGATTTTCTGCCGTAAAACGATTATACTGAATCAGCTTTCTTGTAGTTTGTGTGATTTATGTAAAAAAAAATATCCTCTGTTTAAATGTGACTTATTATTAGTGCTTTTTATTCGACGCAAATAAAAATTATATAGTAATACTTGTGTAAAATGAAGAATCACTCTTTACGGCTCAGTGAACAAAAAAGAAAAATTAATTTTTTTCCTTTACCCACAAAAACTTGGGCATCGACGGAATAAGAAAAAAAATTGTTCTTTACAAACGCTTTGCAGCGGAAATATAATACACAAAAATAGTTATAATATCAAAATATTTGATTTGGATAGGAATAATCTCGGGGGTAAAAACAGCTTTGGTTTAATTAGGCAAGTGAATCTAAGTTCATAACAAATGTCTTTTTTAACTAAATATTAAGAGCAACTGTTATTTTTTGAGTGTTGTGTTAAAGAAATCATAATTATTTTATTTTTTACTTTTGGTGCGAATCAAGCTAATAGCAATATATATTAAAACACAATTTTATTTTTTCCCTTGTTCTTCTCATGCTCTCTATTAGTCACCCCGAAATACGACTTTCGAGTATGATTTCAGTCGAAAGTTGAATTTAGTTTGATGCAACACGTGATTTTTAGGTGACTTTTAACTTTGTCACGTTGTTAGTTTTATTATGAAATAAAGTTTTTTTTATTATGACGATTTACTAAAAAGTTTTATTATGAAATAAAGTTTTTTTATTATGACGTTTTACTAAAAAGTCTTATTATGAAATAAAGTTTTTTTATTATGACGTTTTACTAAAAAGTTTTATTATTATGCCGTTGTTTGTTTAATTATTGTGACAATCTTAGATACAAATTGAATCAAATGGCGAGTAAAAAAAGAAAGCCTGATGTTCCAGATTTACAAGATTCTTGGAAGAACGAATTTGGATTTATGCAACTGAAAAATCGCGCTGTATGTGTGCTATGTCGCAAACTGTCGTACGTCTTTTCGAACTAAACACCAGGCCACATTTAAGAATTCTGATGAAAAATGTGAAGTTTCAGAAGGAGCTGTTTCTGGATATAAAATTGAAAATACATTTTATATCAAACCAAAAGCAACAGAATACAGTTTCGTAATTGCGCATTATATAGCAACCACAGGAAAAGCTTTTACAGATGGCGAACATATAAAAGACACATTTTTAAAAAAGTGCTAAAATATTATTCAGTGATTTACCTAACTTGCAAACAATATCCCGAATTCAAGAAATACCAGCTGCAGCGCGAACTGTTGAAAAAAAAATAATACAAATGGCAGAAAATAAAAATGTGAAACAAAATTCAGCTTTACAAGAAACTGCTGAATTTAGCATTGATCTTGGTGAAAGTAAAGACATGAATGATTTTGCATGCCTTGAAGTAATTGCACGATATTGTGATAAAAATTGAATTTATGAAGAGTTTTGCAGCGTGATTCCTCTGTCAGGTACAACTAAAGGACAGGATGTTCTTTTTTTGTTTATAAATTATTTTGAATGGAAAAATATTAATATAAATAAAATATTTTGTGTAACTACTGATGGAACTCCTGCAATGGTTTGCAATAAAAAAAAATACTGAGGATTAGTCAAACTTCTTGAAAATCATATTGAACATAAAATATTGAACTTCCATTGCGTAATACATCAGGAAATCTTAGTTGCTAAAATTTCGTCCCAGCGCTTGATTTCTGTAATGAATACTGTTGTTAAAAAAGTTAATTTTATAGTGTCTTGATCTTCATTAGTATACAGACAAATTAAATCTCTTTTAGAAGAAATGAAAAGTGAATATGGGGATCTTCCTTTGTACAGTTATGTCCGTTGGCTTAGTCATGGTAATGTATTGAATAATTTTGTGTCATACATGGAGCACATTAAAATTTTTCTTAAAGAGAAAGGACAACATTTTCCCAAATTAGACGATAAGGAAATTTTTAAGTAAATTAATGTTTCTTACAGGTATAACTAAACATCTTAATGATCTAAACTTAGGATAGCAAGGAAAAAGTTAAATAGCGCTTGAACTTTTTAAATATTGGAAAGGCTTTGCTACAAAATTAAATATATTTTTCCGTGATATTAATACTTATACTTTCAAATACTTCTCAAATGTTAAAGCGCTTACACATACATTAACCATAGACAAAGATGAACTTCAAATCTACGTTGAATGAGGAGTTTTCTAAGCGATGCAAAGACTTTGAAGCTTGTACGCCTATATTTTCCTTCCTAATGAAACCTGATTTAATAGACCTATTAATAATTCCTTTCAAGTTGTCAATTTTTGAGTGAATGGAAATTGATAATTTTGAGATGGAACTTATTGAACTGGCATGTTCAGAATTATAGAAAATAAAATTTATATAATTACGGAAAAATTAGAAAGATAACTCTAGCAATAAATCGACATCGATTTTAAATTGCTGGATGCCATTGCCTGAACGATGTAATTGATTGAAAAAAACAGCATCTTCTCTGCTTTCAATTTTGGTTCCATATATCTATGTGAACAATTTTTTTCCCGTATGAAATCTATTTTGAGTCCACTAAGAAATTTTCTAACTGCTGAACATTCAGAATCTTTTGTCAAATTAAAAGTGACAAACTATAACCCTGATATTGCGACATTAAGTAGAGCTCTGCGAGAAAAAGGTTCGAATAAAAATTTTAATTTTTAATTCAACTTTGTTGCATGAAAACTTATATTTTATGTTGTTTATATTTCTTGTTTCATAAATACTTTTAAGAATATAATGTACAATTTTAATTTTTTGTTTATATGAAGAATAGTAATATTTTTTAAGTTTACTCCTTATTTTCTATTAAACAATCTTAAGAAATACATATTTTTGTGCACATTTTTAACTCAATATTTATATAGTTATATTTTATGTTTATTTTTATGTCAATAAATATCTTTAAATGATGCATATTTAACCTATAATAAAGCTCTAAATTTGTATTTTTGACCCCTATTTCCTAATTCTACATGTCTTGTCGAGGGAATCGAATTATTTCAAACATATCCTATTTCATGGCATGCCGAATCATGTTGGTAGGTTAGTTTGGCACGTCCCAACTGAAAGTTTGCCAACCCCTGTTCTATACCGTATTGCTTATATACTTACAGAGCACACAATAATAAGAATAAACAAATGAAGAAATTGAGAGGATTTTTTTTATTCATATTTATTTTTTTCCTAAAAATAATAAGAATTATTTGAAGTCTTTAGGAGGTGAAATAAATTTATACCTTCCCAGGCCTTCATCGAAAATTAATTTCAGTGTAAAATATTCCATAAATACAATGATGGTGTAACTCTTTTTCCCTGATCATTTTAATACAAGATAAAAATTTAATTACGTTGGAATAGTTTTAAGAAAAATACTCACATTGCAATAAATTTATGTATGTCTTGATTCTTTCGTTAAACAAGGGGCTCTGTTTAATCACAAAACGAGGATAAATAGCACAAATCAAAAATTTGGAACTAGTACCTATTGTTATATTTTAGCAGCATGCAAGCAGTTTCGCGTAAAATTTAATTTCGAATGTTATTGAAAACGAAAAAGTTATAGTTAGACGCAAAGAAGACACTAAATCAAGATAAATAATATATTTTTTCTTCAGTTCTAAAAATTCTTCCTTGAATAACAATCATGTATTCAAACACTGAAGACCTAATTAAAATGTACTGCATTTTCTATTTCAATTAATTCACACATTCTCTTACACGTTTTAATTTTTTAAACATATATATGCACTGCAAATAAAGAAATTTCTTTTGCATTCTATTTTGAACGGGTGAGCGTCATACAAGTATCAAAAACAGAGACCACTTTTATAGGAAATCACTTAACCTATTCTGACTTGCGAACTATTTTAAGAGTAGTAATGCTCAGGCATAATAACACTTGAGCACATGTTTAAGCAAAACAACAAATTTTCCTTTTGTCAAATTTCTTCGGCAAGTTACATCGATATATATACATTGAAAACAAAAAGATAGTGGGAGTAAGGTTTCTTTTAAAAATAAAGAGGCATTGGTCGAATTTACACATTATTTCCAATTTAGTGCTCAGTGGCGTTCTTTGCAAACGATCATTTTTTTTAACGGTCACGAATTTTTTTAACGTAAGCGGATTGCAAGAATATTTTTTGAGCTCATACCACAATTAGGTATTGATGTAATTATTCATTTTCCTATTCAATACGAGACCGCTTGAGGAGCTTGAGCCTTTGTTCCGTTTATAAAAAGCATGTCTCCTTTTTTTTTGGTAAGAGACAGGTGTAGTAAGAATTTTGTGAAATTTACCTCAATTTGTCAGGGGTCAACTTAAATAAAAGAAAAACATCTAAGTCACGTGCTAAGTATTCGCAATGCTTGTCCAATATGAGGAAAGCAGCTTTCTGTTTTTCCGTATTTTGTTTTTGTACATCTTGCTACATTTTTTTTTAGAATATATTGCATTGGTATAAAGAAAGTCATACCAATATACTATAAATATAGATGGTTAACCCCGGCATAGTAACACACTTTCATAATCTAAATAACTCTGTGGGGAGTAAGGTTATTCAGACCTACATACCACGAATAGTTGTCGACTTTAAAATTTGACTTGAAGATTTTTCAGCAAGAATGCGATATCAGCATTAATTTTAAAAGAAACAAATAAAATAATGCAACATAAGAAACAGCGTGTTCAACTGTTTTTTATAGTCAACACCTCTCAATTTTGTGTTCTTAACGCTTATACGAAGCGAATAAGTACCGTTTCGTTCTACAACAATTGCAGTTGTAGTTTCGCAGTTCAACACTTGTGCATACGTCTTCTATTGATTGTCAGTCCAGTTACGCCATTACAGTAAGATTGTGCTGTTTTTACATGTAATAAGGAACATTCATAATGTGTAATATGATTGCCGATCCCACCTACTGTGAAGTGTGTTCTGTGAACTGGTTTTTGAAAGCAAGGAATGTTAAACCAGTTGAAATTCATCGTCAACTCTTGTATAGATTTATGGTGCAAATGTAATGAGTGATAAGGTGGTGAGAAAGTGGGTTCAAGAATTCAATGATGGGGGAACCAATGTTCATGACAAAGAACTGAGTGGACGGCCTTCTTTTGTTAATGATAGTTTGGTCGAAAAAGTGAGTGATGAGTTTTTTTAGAAACAGACGGTTAGCAATAGGACTACTTTGTAACATTTCCACAAAATACATAAACTACTCACTAGTGGCAGTTTTCTTTAAAGAGGATATAGACAAGTCGGTTTCCCGATAGGAGAAATGATTTAACAGTGGTGCTAAGTAGGTGGTAAAATGTTTTCTGACACGACCTTTCATGTAAAAATAAATTTTGTTTCGAAAATAAGACATATTTTATGCTAATTTTTTTAAATAGGTACTTAGTTTCCCGACGTATTTTGTAATAAGCATCCTTTTCATCGTCGTTTAAACACGTCTCTTAAATTAAGGTTTTAAAAAATGATATATACTACAATGCCTAAGTACAGTTGGTTGAAGTTTTATTATAATATAAAGTGTTACCTTGATAATCAATAGGAATTTTACAATGTATTTAAAGATTTTTTTCTTGTTTAGCGTATATGTATGTATTCTCTATATCAGTGGTCGGCAACCTATGGCATGCGTGCCAGATGTGGCACGCGGTGAAATTCTGATTTGCTCAGCACCACTCTAAAAATTATAAGATTAAAATAAATCGCATTTTCTGATTTAAACGCCTCGTATATTTTTATATAAAGTTCATTTTTCACTTTCGATTCTCTGCCATAGAATGGTTATACTGAATCAGCTTCCTAGTAGCTTGTGTGCTTTATGTTGAAGAAAACATCTTCTGTATAAATGTGATTTAGTATTAGTGTTAAATATTCAATGCAAATAAAAATTGAGTAATACTTGTAAAATGAAGAATCACTCATTACGGCTCAGAAAAGTAAAAGTAGTTTTTCCTTTATCCACCAAAAACTTTGACATCGGCGGAAAAAGAAAATTAAATGTCTTAGTAGCAAAAATCAAAATTCTGCTTAACAAACACTTTGCAGCGGAAATATAATAAACAAAAATAGTTATCCTATCAACATTTTTGATTTGGATAAGAAATAATCTGGGTGAAAAAGCCCCTTTGGGCTTAATTAGGCAAGTGAATCTGATTTCATAACAAATATCTTTTTTAACCAGGCATCACTCGCGTGAAAAAAACGACATAATGTTGACACGCAGGGTGTGTCATACCCAAGGGTGTTTACATTATGTTTTTACAGTAAAATTTGTATACAAAGGTTAAAAAGGAATAAAAGTAGTAAATGCAACATGTTTATTACATTTTTCACACGTAAATTGAATTTTTCAGTTCTTTCTGTAAGGCCGTTCAGTGCATTGTTTATACACTCCTTTAATCGTGTCTTGAGTGAGTGCGATTTTTTCACTGGATCTTAATTTTTTTTAAATCTGTATCTTTTTCAAACTAAACAGGTAATAGGAAACTGCTCTATTCTTTAATTTTAAAGATTTTGAAATTTCTTTTCTAGTTTCTCTTATTTTGTTCAGCAATAGTGTTTTTTTCCAAACGTTCATCTGAAAGTGGATAAGATGTGTACCAGTTATATCCTTTAAAATTACGTTCTTCTCAACTGTTCTTGTGTCTCTACATATAAAACATTTATTCTAAAATGTGTCTCCTTTTTTGAAATCTGTATCGATTTCAGTGGAGGAATTATACTTGCTGTTAGACTCTTCATTTGATTCTTCCTCACCATAACCGTGAAGAGAATTTCTTCATCCAAAAATACTGTTGCACTATATCTGTTAAATACTGTATTTATTAAATTACTTAAACATCACATTTATTCATCATAACTACAAGAATACGACACAGAATAAGGAAGATTTAAAACGTGATCATACATTCAGAACTGTAACGGTGATTCACGTGCAGGGTATGACATACCCGAAGAGGCGATATCCAAAAATTTATATTTAGAATTCGCCTACAAGCTGAGGCCCCTCAAAGGGTATGATCTTAAAGTCAGCTACACTAGAAACCATCCATTTTTGAAAAAAAAAAAAGGTTTAGAAGGAGTATTGAAATAAGTTAGACGGTGAGTATGAGTAAACGGCACTTCTGCGCGAGAAGTGCCGGTTAACTAAATACTAAGAGCAATTGTAATTTTTTGAGTTTTGTGTTAAAAAATTCATAATTATTTTAATTTTTTAATTTTTGTGTGAATCAAGCTAATAGATATTGATATTACAACACAATCTCATTTTATTTTCTTAATCTTCTCATCTTCTTTATTAGTCACCCCGATGTACGAATATCGAATATGATTTCAGTCGAAAATTGAATCTAGTTTGATGCACGATGTGATTTTTTGGTTACTTTTAACTTTGCCACGTTGTTTGGTTTATTGGGAAAATTTGTTCATTGTTTGTTTAATTATTGTGACAATTCCTAGTCACATATTAAATCAAGTGGTGACTAAAAAAAAGAAAGCTTGATGTTCGCGATTTCCAAGATTCTTGGACGAACGAATTTGGATTAGTTCAACTAATAGATCGCGCTGTATGTGTGAAATGCCGCAAAAGTGTCGTGTGTCGTACGTCAAGTGTATGAAGACCTTTTTAAACTGAACTCTAGGCCACATTTAGGAATTCTGATGAGAACTGTGAAATATTAGAAAGAGCTGTTTCAGGATATAAAAAGGAATTTACATTTTTATGTCTAACTAAAAGCGACAGAATGTAGTTTCGCAATCGCTCATTATATAGGAACAACAGAAAAAGCTTTTACAGATGGCGAACATATACAGGACACCTTTTTAAAAAAGTTCTTAAATATTAATCCGTGATTTACCTAACTTGCAAACAATATCCCAAATTCAAGAAATACCAGCTGCCGCGCGAACTGTTGAAAAAAGAATAACACAAATGGCAGAGAATGAAACTGTGAAACAAAATTCAGGTTTACAAGAAACTGCTGCATTTAGCATTGTTCTTGATGAAAATAAAGAAGTGAATGATCTTGCATGTCTTGCAGTAATTGCACGATATTGTGATAAAAATTGAACTTATGAAGAGTTTTGCTGCATGATTCCTCTGTCTGGTACAACTAAAGAACAGGATATTCTGTTTTCATTTATTAATCATTTTGAGTTAAAAAATATTACTATGAATAAAATATTTTGTGTAATTACTGATGGCGCTCCTGCAATGGTTTGCCAAAAAAATATGAAAAGATTCGTATAAAAATTTTAATTTTTTATTCATCTCTGTTGCATGAACACTTATGTTTTACGTTGTTTATATTTCTTGTTTCGTAAATACTTTTAAGAATGTAATGTAGAAATGTAATTTTTTGTTTATATTGAAGAATAGTAATATTTTTTAAGTTTACTCCTTATTTTTTATTAAAAAATCTTAAGAAATACATATTTTTGTGCACATTTTAACTCTTTATTTATATAGTTATATTTTATGTTTATTTTTATGTCAATAAATATCTTTAAATGATGCATAATTAACCTATAATAAAGCTCTAAATTTGTATTTTTGAATATTCATATTTGTATTTCTATTTCCAAATTCTGCATGTATTGTTGAGGGAATCGAATTATTTCAAATATATAATATTTCATGGCATGCCGAATCATGTTGGTAGGTTAGTTTGGCACGTCCCAGCTGAAAGTTTGCCAACCCCTGTTCTATACCGTATTGCTTATATACTTACAGAGAACATAATAATAATAATAATAAACAAATGAGGAAATTGAGAGGATTTTTTTAATTCATATTTATTTTTTTCCTAAAAAGATTAAGAATTATTTGAAGTCTTTAGGAGGTGGAATAAATTTATACCTTCCCAGGCCTTCATTGAAAATTAATTTCAGTGTAAAATATTCCATAAACACAATGATGGTGTAACTCTTTTTCGCTGATCATTTTAATACAAGATAAGAATTTAATTACGTTGGAATAGTTTTAAGAAAAATACTCACATTGCAATAAATTTATGTATGTCTTAATTCTTTCGTTAAACAAGGGGCTCTGTTTAATTACAAAACGAGGATAAATAGCACAAATCAAAAATTTGGAACTAGTACCTATTGTTATATTTTAGCAGCATGCAAGCAGCCTCGCGTAAAATTTAATTTCGTATGTTATTGAAACCGAAAACGTTATAGTTAGACGCAAAGAAGACACCAAAATCAAGATAAATATATTTTTTCTTCAGTTCTAAAAATTCTTCCTTGAATAACAATCATGTATTCAAACACTGAAGACCTAATTAAAATGTACTGCATTTTCTATTTCAATTAATTCACACATTCTGTTATACGTTTTAATTTTTTAAACATATATATACACTGCAAATAAAGAAATTTCTTTTGCTTTCTATTTTCAACGGGTGAGCGTCATATTAAGTATCAAAAACAGAGACCACTTTTATAGGGAAATCTCTTAACCTATTCTGACTTGCGAACTATTTTAAGAGTAGTAATGCTCAGGCATAATAACACTTGAGCACATGTTTAAGCAAAAGAACAAATTTCCTTTTGTCAAATTTCTTCGGCAAGTTACATCGATATATATACATTGAAAACAAAAAGATAGTGGGAGTAAGGTTTCTTTTAAAAATAAAGAGGCATTGGTTGAATTTACACATTATTTTCAATTTAGTGCTCAGTGGCGTTCTTTGCAAACGATCATTTTTTTTAACAGTCACGAATTTTTTTAACGTAAGCGGATTGCAAGAATATTTTTTGAGCTCATACCACAATTAGGTATTGATGTAATTATTCATTTTCCTATTCAATACTAGACCACTTGAGGAGTTTGAGCCTTTGTTCCGTTTATAAAAAGCATGTCTCCTTTATATTTGGAAAGAGACAGGTGTAGTAAGAATTTCGTGAAATTTACCTCAATTTGTCAGGGGTCAACTTAAATAAAAGAAAAACATCTAAGTCACGTGCTAAGTATTCGCAAAGCTTGTCCAATATGAGAAAAGCGGCTTTCTGTTTTTCCGTATTTTTTTTTTTTTTTTTTTTGCACATCTTGCGACATTTTTTTAGAATATATTGCATTGGTATAAAGAAAGTGATACTAATATACTACAAACATAGATGGTTAACCCCGGCATAGTAACACACTTTCATAATCTAAATAACTCTGTGGGGAGTAAGGTTATTCAGACCTACATACTACGAATAGTTGTCGACTTTAAAATTTGACTTGAAGATTTTTCAGCAAGAATGCGACATCAGCATTAATTTTAAAAGAAACAAATAAAATAATGCAACATAAGAAACAGCGTTATCCACTGGTTTTTTATAGTCAACACCTCGCAAATTTGTGTTCGTAAAGCGTATACGAAGCGAATAAGTACCGTTTCGTTCTACCGCAATTGCAGTTCAGCACTTGTGCATATATCTTCTATTGATTGTCAGTCCAGTTACGCCATTACAGTAAGATTGTGCTGTTTTTACATGTAATAGTGAGCATTCATAATGTGTAATACGATTGCCTATCCCACCTACTGTGAAGTGTGTTCTGTGAACTGGTTTTTGAAAGCAAGGAATCTTAAACCAATTGGAATTCTTCGTCAACTCTTGTATAGATTTATGGTGCAAATGTAATGAGTGATAAGGTGGTGAGAAAGTGGGTTCAACAATTCAATGATGGGTGAACCAATGTTCATGACAAAGAACTGATTGGCCGGCCTTCTTTTGTTAATGATAGTTTGGTTGAAAAAGTCAGTGATGAGTTTTTTTTTAGAAACAGACGGTTAGCAATAGGACTACTTTGTAACATTTCCACAAAATACATAAACTACTCACTGGTGGCAGTGTTCTTTAAAGAGGATATAGACAAGTCGGTTTCCCGATAGGAGAAATGATTTAACAGTGGTGCTAAGTAGGTGGTAAAATGTTTTCTGACACGACCTTTCATGTAAAAATAAATTTTGTTTCGAAAATAAGACATATTTTATGCTAATTTTTTTAAATAGGTACTTAGTTTCCCGACGTATTTTGTAATAAGCATCCTTTTCATCGTCGTTTAAACACGTCTCTTAAATTAAGGTTTTAAAAAATGATATATACTACAATGCCTAAGTATAATTGGTTGAAGTTTTATTATAATATAAAGTGTTACCTTGATAATCAATAGGAATTTTACAATGTATTTAAAGATTTTTTTCTTGTTTAGCGTATATGTATGTATTCTCTTTATCAGTGGTCGGCAACCTATGGCATGCGTGCCAGATGTGGCACGCGGTGAAATTCTGAGTTGCTCAGCACCACTCTAAAAAATTATAAGATTAAAATAAATCGCATTTTCTGATTTCAACGCCACGTATATTTTTATATAAAGTTCCATTTTTCACTTTCGATTCTCTGCCATAGAATGGTTATACTGAATCAGCTTCCTAGTAGCTTGTGTGCTTTATGTTGAAGAAAACATCTTCTGTATAAATGTGATTTAGTATTTAGTGTTAAATATTCAATGCAAATAAAAATTGAGTAATACTTGTAAAATGAAGAATCACTCATTACGGCTCAGAAAAGTAAAAGTAGTTTTTCCTTTATCCACCAAAAACTTTGGCATCGGCGGAAAAAGAAAATTAAATGTCTTAGTAGTAAAAATCAAAATTCTGCTTAACAAACACTTTGCAGCGGAAATATAATAAACAAAAATAGTTATCCTAGCAATATTTTTGATTTGGATAGGAAATAATCTGGGTGAAAAAGCCCCTTTGGCTCAATTAGGCAAGTGAATCTGATTTCATAACAAATATCTTTTTTAACCAGGCATCACTCGCGTGAAAAAAAAACGACATAAAGTTCACACGCAGGGTGTGTCATACCCAAGGGTGTTTACATTATGTTTTTTACAGTAAAATTTTATACAAAGGTTAAGGGGTCTAAGGGGTGTTAAAAATTTTTTTTTTTCGAATTTTCGAAAAAAATATATCTTGTTCTTCATTTTTTTCTGAACATTTTGATACTAACCACGTGACAATACTCTAAAAACTGCGAAAGTTATTCAAAAAATTGCAAACAGCAATTTAGTCATAACAACTTTTAAATGGACACATGCCACGCCCATTTATTTTTAAATTCATGCATACCATTTATTTTTTTGTTTTTAATAAGCCTCATGAAATATTTTAAGCGCTTGAGTTGATCAGAAGGAAGCCTGCAACTCAACACATTCATTCTGCTGTGTTTTGATTCTCTTGTGTTTACTTTAGTACACGTTTTTTTAAAACGCTTATCTAAAGCGAAGATTTTTGTTGTTTTATTTTGAAAAAAATCGTTGGGCAATGTGCCCCAGGAAAAGATTAAAAGGAAATAAATATTTAAAGGTAAGTGACTCACATGTTACAGATATTAAACATACGAAGAAGTGTGTAGAAATGAAAAGTACAAGTAAGTGTGCCGAAATGAAAAATGCTTCTAGTAAAAAACTTTCAGGAATTCTGACTTCATTAAAGTCAAATCTTGTTAAGGTAAGTGAAAACTTCAAAGAATATCGTATTTTTTTATTTTATTTAAACCTTTAGCTCTATTTTGTCAGTATCATGCTGTTTAAAATGTCATAAACCATTAACAATTAATGAAAAATCCACTCGTGGTTTATGTTCGAATTTTGAAATACATTGTAAAAAATGTGGGAGCATTTGTACTTTTTCAAGCTGTGAAAACATTGGGAATAAAAATAATGCTCCAGAAATTAACAGAAGATCTATTTTAGCAATGGGATGCATAGGTCAAGGTTTAGAGTCATTAAAAACCTTTTGTTCTGTAATGAGTCTTCCTAATCCTGTTGAACAAAAATCATATGATGTTATTAATAATAAACTTTCACTTGTTATGAAGGAAGTCGCCGAAGAAAGCATGAACAGGGCAGCTGTCGAAGAAAATTCTTCGTTACCTGATAACATTTTAACGGTAAGTGGTGATGGGACCTGGAAGACGAGAGGACATTCATCGTTGATTGGAGTATGTACTCTAATAGGGAGCGAAACAGGTAAGGTTTTGGATCGGGAAGTGTTGTCCTCATTTTGCAAATGAAGCGACAGTTATAAAGGGGTAAAGTTTGGTATCAAGTACAATAAATTGCAAAGAGGGCATAAGATTTCATGTAGAAAAAATTATTCTGGCTCTGCTGGTAAGATGGAGGTTGACGGGATGTTGAGGATTTTTAATCGATCAGAAAAGCTTCACGACCTGAAATATTCGAACTACATAGTAGATGGCGACACAAAAACATTCAATGCCCTTTCTGAAAACAATCCATACGGCTATGACCATCTTATTCAAAAAATAGAATGTGTAGGCCATGTGCAAAAGAGAATGGGTACAAGACTTAGGAAGCTTAAATTAGTATATGGTAAGAAGAAATTATCTGATGGTAAAACTATAGGCGGTAAAGGTAGGTTAAATGATAGTTTAATTGATAAGCTTGCGCATTACTATGGTAATGCTATTCGATGCAATTCTACTAGTGTAAAGGAAATGCGGAAAGCCATTTGGGCTGTTCGGGGTCATTCTTGCAGCACCGATGATGAACCGATGCACTGATTTTGTCCTACAAATCCAAATACATAGTGTAAGTATAATGCCGCAATTAATAATAATTTACAAAATTATAAACACAAACCCTCAGTTGCGAAAGCTGTTCGAGATGTAATTAAGCCTGTATTTGCAGACTTATCTCATCTGGCACTCCTGAAGAAATGCTTAGGAGGTAAGACACAGAATCCTAATGAAAGTTTAAATTCATTAATCTGGAAGTTTTGTCCGATGACGATTGATTCTATCCTTCAGATTGCAGAGATTGCTGCAAATCTAGCAACCAGCATTTTTAATGATGTAAATCAAATACTTATTACTATTTTAGAGAAATTTGGCTTAAAAATTAACAAAAATGTTTGTGTGTTCCTGGCTGAACGTGACAATCGTCGAATCTTTACGTCAAGAAAGAGGAGCTCAACGTCATCGTTTGAATCTCGCAGAGATTAAAAAAATTAAAAAGAGTACAGAAATTGAGCTGTTTGCGCAACAGGAAGGCATATCCTATGATCCTGGAGCATTTTAGCATGTAAGTTTTAAAATTTATTTTCTCAAATTCAATTTAAAACTTTAAAGCCTTTTTTCTCAGTTTGTGTTTTTTTCACTTACGCGCATTGCGTTTCAAAAACTATCATACTTTGATGCATAAAACTTTACAGAATTATAAACTCTATCATAATCTTTAAATCCTAGCTATTTTATAGTATTACATATTTGTAATTTTTTTGAAAAATTTAAAAAAAAATAAATTTTTTGAAAAATTTTTAAAAATGTACTTTTTTTATTTTTTAAAAATATTATTTTTTATTCTTTTTATATCTAATCGCTACCATCTAATAAGGATATATTTGACTTTATAAATCAACTTATTGCTAGTAATTAGAATTATTATTTCAGAAAATATCATGCGCGTCGTAAAACTTACTATTTGTTTCTTACAAAAATTTTTCTTATATTTATGTGCTTATTATTTTTAAAATTATGATTATATTTTAGACATTTTATACTTTTTTGAAGCTTTATTCCTTTATAAAAAATGTGTAAAAGAAATCAAATTATTTCATTTTAACCTCAAAGAATTATTTCTAGTCGAAAATTGTTCATATTTTGTGCTCTCGAAACATTTTTAACACCCCTGAGACCTTAAAAA
>BMAO01007722.1:0-20848 GCA_019973975.1 Trichonephila clavata | reverse complement strand
TCCTCTCAATTGCTGGAGATTTGTGGGAGTGATTTCGTGAAAAGGGAAGGAAATGCGTAACAGGAAGTTGGGGAAGCGCGCGCTATTTAATTTGACCAAACAGCGCGCTTGGTGGTGTCTCTTCCCTACCCTCCCAGTGAAGTTCCGTTTTTTCTGCTTCTTTCGGGAGGGGCTCCGCCCGATCCCCTACCCCCTGCGGTCTAGGCCGTGGGATCTTTGTTTTTGTTTTGTTTTCTCAATTTAGGATCAGAGACGAAGCTAAGTCCTTTAAGCAGAGTCGTGGTTAGACAATAACGAACGTGTTTCGATACCCGACTTTGATTGCTGCGTACAATTTAAACGACCGGGCCACAGAGCAGCTGGTGTTGCGATCTATCGTAAATAGAACAACTCACATGTTGTGGCTTGACATATGGATATTACTTATCGTCAAACAAGTTGACTGGGTATTGTTAGTCAAGATATTGGTGACATATGTGTGGCAGAATCCTTATTTGAAAATGGACAAACAGTGATTTCGGTGGTCGTATACATTTCTTCGAATCAAACGGTTCAAAAAATTAAAGATTTCCTGCATTTTTTACTTTTACCATATACCAAAGGTGGTTCTGGTTTTTTTTTTTTTTAAACTATCACTCTCTCTCTCGCGCGCGCTTCCTATGATTTTGAGTGGTGATTTTAAAGTTAGCTTCAGTTTGCTAGAAGCCGAGCCACTCATGGCTTTTTTGAATGATGAACTCAAGCTCGAAATGAACACAAATCGAAATGTTTCGACAACCAACAGTGGTACCGTTATTGACGCTATTTGACAGCGGTTTTTAAATACTTTGAAATCACAAGTACATGTGTCATATTTTAGTTATCGTAAGTTATCATTACCGCTCTTCCCCAAATTGAACAAGAATAATTATTTTTGATAAAAAATTGCATTACTCCTTGTGTTAATTAAATAAAATTTTCATTAAAGATATAATTATTCCATAGAAAATTATTTCCAATCATACTCGATTCATTTTTTTTTTCAGGATTAAGTTGCGCAGATGTTACACATCGTATGCGACTACTGTTACTACTACCTTCGATGGCGAGATTGAAGCTATTGCAGAAGCGGTCGAGCAACTATCACTAAGAAGCTCCGATTTCAACAGGGCCGCAATCTTTTCCGACTCTAAATCAGCATTACAAGCTCTATCTCAAAATTACTTCTGTAATTCACAAAGAATTTTAAAATGCTGATTGTTCTTGAAAGCTTTTTCTCTTAAAATCTCTTTTCAGTGGATACCGGCTCATTGTGACACTACTGGGAATGAGCATGCTGACTTTTTTGGTAAGAAAGGAGCCCTTGTGATCGATCCAAAGACCCACGAGGATTTCAACCTTTCATTCCTTAAGCTTTTTTCTAATATGACCTTTAAGCATAAGTTTGAAAAGGAAGTTGAGGAGATGGAAGGATGAGAACTGGGCAATCTTGAACAAAAAACCGTCCTGGGTCCTTGGGGCTCTAAGAAAAGTTGTTGCAATCCATTTTAGACTTTTGACAGGTCATGACTGTCTGAGATCGCATCTCTACAGAACTGGTATCGCCAACTCACCGGACTGTCAGCCTATGACCCCTGAACATTTGGTCGTGTTCCCTGCACTAATTAGCCTTAATTCAACTGTCGAAAAATATTGGAGAGCACATGCACTAATGGCATAGGTGCTATTGTAGTTTGTAGTGTGTGACATTTGTAAAATTAAAAAAAAAATTTGTAACATTTTAATAATAAAATTAAGGTAAACGTATAAAATCCCGTCGATCATAGAGAAATGATTACAATCATACTTATGTATCAAACAAAATACATTCGCGGAGTACATTATTGGAAGAATATCTCATCACGGAAAGAGATTTAACCTTGGCAAAATGGCCGACGAGATTTTACTCATATACAGCATATTGTTTCATAGATCGGGGTTCGTGAGTGAGTGAATATTAACGTCCCACTGTTCAGCTACACGAGGGCTTTTGGGGACGGTCCCCGTAATTTTGAACCATGGTCAAGTGACGCGCACGACACCTGAGCTGGCACCCCCTCTCTTAACTACCACACCACACCAATCGGGGTTCGTGAACTTTGTGCCAAGGCAGTTCTAAAGAACAAAACAGTTCTTTAAGAATGATGAAATTTACTGTCGAAAATAGTCCTTAAAATACAGGATAAACAGTAATAAAACACGTACTAAGTGTTCCAGAAAGTTCTCACACCTTCTTTTCAGCTCTCTTACAAAATCATCAATGTCTAAAAAATACAGGTACGTGATGATAAAAGCTTTCCACACAAGTAACCTCTCAGCCGTAGGCAGATACACAGAAGTAAACACTTGAAGAGCAGAAGTAGAACTCAGTTTCAGGAAGTGATCGCTATTTATAGTCTACGCGGTCACCTTCCACTGTTCTCTCGAACAATACGCTTACGTCATAGACTTCTCCAGTAATTTTGCGAAGCCTCCATAGGGTCACCATCACCAAATATGTTTGCCAAGTTGCCAAAAATGGTCACCAGAAATGATGTCAGCTTGGCTGTATCTCCAATACTTCGCCAAGTTCCCATTGAAACGACATTATAAAGTAAGGGAGGGCGTTACTTGCGAATATTATAGTTTTTATCATAAATAAATACAGCAAAATGCAATATTAGCGTATTCAACATGCAGTTTTAAATAATGTACACTATTTTAAGAAAAAAAATTAAGCGCTAGTAACCCGAAAAAATCAACAATATGATTGAGCTAAAAACTAAAAATCAGAAAACTCTAAAATTTTTTTAAATTTTAACACTCGTTACAAAAGATGCTCCCCCCCCCCTCCGAAATAACTGACATGAATTTCTCAGGACAGACCATGGCCATTATTGCACATTTGGCCTCGAATATTCATGATTTCCTTTGAGGGCTCTAAATAGGGAATATATCAAACTTGAAGATATCTCCGGTCTGATAACAATTTTAATTTGAGGTAACAATTAATTAATTTCCTTAGGTAACCCCTATTATTATTTAGTAACTTATTTTGAAAGTCGCCAAAAAAGATAACCAAAAAATTGCAATTTTTCGTCCTATACCTTTAACTCTCCATTACTATATGTTTGATCTAAAGAACCGAGGAAAGTTACAACTTTACTCCGACTCATCTCTCGAAGCTGTTCTGAAAAATAATTTGCTTTAATTATTCTCATAAGTAAATGAAAACTTGAAATTATTCAACATTTTTTTTTATATAATAAGAAAATATTTAAAAAAGTCACAAATAATCTTACAACGTGCTTTTTGGTGAAATATTAGTAGATGATCTAACCCCTACTTTTCCGAAAACTGGGCATTTCCAATTAGTCTGTAATGTTAAGCACAAATGTACTAAGCAGACAGTAAGAAAAGGTATAAGATTAAACACAACTAAATAACAAGTTATATAATTGCAAAAGTTGAAAATAGGTGAATCAAATCTCATATCTAGCTGCAGAATCTAAAATTTGACAACCCTCGTGTGCAATAACAGAGACAATATTTGATAAACAATATGAAAGTAATGTCTTACATAATTACTAGCTGGTACACTCGTTCTTCGTAAGGGTGAATTGAAGAATGAAACAATACAGATTGAAGGATAAAGAAATTTTTTATGAGGTAATATTACGTGCTTTGCAAATTAAACAAAAAAAAAAGCTTTTTGTACATCACAACTTAACAAAAAAAAAACATATTTGTTAAATTTTAAGTCTGAAGTCTAATAACTGATAAAAAAAAAGGTTTTTATTTTATTTATAACACCCCGTAACTCTCTTGTGAGTCGTTTTTGAAAACACCTTGTGACGGGGCTATCCGCGTGAATTTCCAAACTAATCCTCTTGGGTAACTTTGGGGCCAGCATTTATTCTATTTCACAGCCTCTTCGGGAAAAACACGAGATAGTTATATGCTAATTAGCTCGACTATAAAGTCTAGATTTCGTAAATGTTAGTGAGAGAAGAAGTTGTCTAGCTGTACGTAAGTATCGAAGGATAATTACTTCAACAAGTTTAGCGCGCATTTGATAGTATTTGATATTTATAAAGTAAAGTATTAGATTAATCATTAAAGGAATCAAGGGAATTAGATTTAGTACCGACCTGAGGTTAGCAAAAGTTCGTCTCCTTGTCAATTCTGATAGCTGAGATTACTTAGACGGGAATATTAGATTTGAATGTTAGATTTGAGTATCAGGATTAATCTAGATATTAGATAATCATTCCGAGATTTCCACTTATAAATTGAACTTGTGCTTGTTAATTGCGTTTGTCTGTCTTAAATAAATAGTTGTTACTATGGCTTTTGTTAGTGATGATATGTTTCCTCCTACACTTAGAAGCGCGTCGAACAATGTGAGCTCAGTCCAAGATAGGACTGGGACACGACAACCTCACTAAGATCTAATCTCTGCTCAGCAAAAGTAACACCACATTGTCACAAATTTCGTGTGATGAACGCTTAAAATAGTATAAATACTTTAATCTGATTGTGTAATACGTTGATATTACTTTGTGTTGCACTTATTTTATGTTAAATTATAATATTCGCAAGCAACGCCGTTCCTTACATTGTATTGGCGATTCAATGGAAGCAGCGAAGTGTTGGTGATAGAGCCAAGTTGGCATCATTTTTGGCGACCACGTTAACAACTTGACGGAAGTTGCTTTGCTATAGCACTACCTGATGGGGAGCTGCATCAAAGAGGACAGCACAAAAGCCTTCTCCCCAGAAAAATACATATACATGCCAATTTTCATAGTGATCGGTTGAAAAGTGTTGGAGGGAAGCAATTTCATATAAACAAACATCCATTCTTATATATATAGATATTATATCTTAAAAATTCCTTTTTTTATATAAAACTATTTCTAGGTCTGTTTATATATATATATATATATATATATATATATATAGGATTTATTGTTAATATAAAGAAATTTAATAAATATATATCGCTTTCATTGTTTACTAATTTATAATTTAGTTATGTAAATCTCTCTCTCTCTCTCTGCTGATACTAATGTTAAAAGTCAACCTTTCGAAGATAGTGGATTAGTTTCCACAGATGGCATCAGAACATTTTTTTTTTTAAATATGAAAGAAATCCAGACTTAGAATTCCCTTATAAAAATATTTGTTGAGATTAAACCTCATATCTTATGACACTAATACAATTACTGATATGTTTTCGTTATAATCATACCACTCATGTTTGATCCCAAATTGGCGTCTCTTGGCTTTTTTCTTTTTGAAATGTTGGGCAGTCATATACACAGTGAAATACGCTTAACGCGAAAATGCTTAAAACTAAATTTTGGTTAACACGAAATAATACAACGGTCCCGACAAACTACAGTCTATGTATTTTCATGCATTTTTTTCTCTTAACACGAAAAATTTTTTCTTTTGGGACTGAACAAAATACGGAAAATACCAGTCATGCAGGCGAGATATAAGAGGGAGTGTGAAACGAATGAGAAGTGGTTTCGTTGAAAGGAGGAAAACTTGGCTTTGAAATACCCTCGGAATAGCCTGCAACATGCGCCAATATTGCTTATCTAAGCTACTTTTACCTTCAACCCCTACAAACGCTCCACAAAAACATCGCATCTCTCATTAATTGGCTTTGGAATTCGTTGACCACTACATTGCAATGTGAGTAAAAATCATTCAATTTGGCTAGTTTTTTTTTTTTTTTAAGAATTTTTTTTACGAGCACAATGGTAAAGAGCCCAATGGAAAAGCAAAATGCTATTTCGCTTTAAATGAAGATAGAGTTACTTATATATATATATATATATATAAAGTCGTTGATCAAATACAGAAGACAAAAACCGAAATCTGTAAAAGATTTTGGTAATGCTAAATTTCGTTAAGTTCTTGTGAATGTAAAATATATAGATATGCATATATACATAGCATTCCATAGATATGCATATGTATATATCTATGTAAATAAAATGTACTCTAATAAACTTAATTTTATTAAATACATATTTTTAAAAAATATTAAATATATATATTTCATAATACAAAAAACTACATAATAAATACAAACTATAAATAATAATAAGATTCTAATAGTTTTAATTATCTCTTTATACAAATCCTAATATTTTTTTTTCGCCTGGTGAAGTATATATATATATATATATTGTCTTTGTTATAAATAAAATCAAAGTTCTTTTTTCATTGTTAGAATTTAAGAATGTTACAAAAAAATTAACTGCAGATTGAGGCATGCTAAAAAAATTTTTTTAAATGGAGGAGGATCCCATTTTTTTGTAAATAAGAACTCCAATTGTAATATTCTAATTTAAAAATATTTATATCATGTGTGAAACATTTCTTTATTAAAATAAAATAAAGCCGAGAATTTTTTACTGAGAAGGAAACTGTATTTTTTAAATAAAAATAAACAAGATAAAACTCAAAGATTTTGTTTTGATGACTGTTTCTATATTCAAAAATATGTTTTTACTTTTTTAGATAAATTTCAAAAGTAAATGGCCAAATAGGAAAACAAGATTAGTCTGGGGGAAAAAAAGGAAAGGGGAAAAATGTATATGTTGTTTTCCATCGCAAGCATAAGCAATTTTCCAAGTTTGCATTACCGTGGTTTAAACATGATCTATAACAAAAAGCAGTAATTTGAAGCAGTGATTTCTTTTTTTTTTTCGAAAAATACCTTGAAAAAGTTAAAGTTGTGTGTGCAATAAATAAATAAAGGCGTCACTAAAACTTTTCCTGCGCACATAGGAAAATTTTTTTAAATAGATGAGTAAACATTTTTGCACGATTTGATCCATATCTGTATGCTTCCTTTTTCTGTAATATAGAATATTTTCCCCCTGTTTTTCTCACAGTTACTTTTCATAAATTTATATTGCATTAAAAATATATTTTGCGTTTTTCCTTGTATTTGAAAGTGACAATCCAAAGGTAAAACTAATATAGAGCATAAATTTCATGTAAATTTAGATCATTGCTTAGTAATTAAATAACATTAAATATATTTGCTTAGTAGTTAATTATCTTTGTCAAAATATCATCTAATTAAACAATAAAAAAGAACACGACCTGATTCTGAAAACAGGATAAGAAAAAGTGTATTGAAGATGTAGGTTTTACGACAATCTTATTTTTCTTCAACTGATTATTGAAAATAACAGATAAAATAAATTGGTTTTGTGAGGGTCTCAGGAATCATGAATGTCAAAGGAATATGGTTCTTTCGTATTATTGCAACAATCGCCAACTCTGTTAATAACTCGCCAAGTTGGCAACCCGGATTTCCTGTGAGTCATCGGCGCTGAATCGGCAACCATGTGCTTCGTTTCACATAATATCGCCAATAGGTTGCGATAATGCGTAAATACCAGGAAAATTTACACCTCCTCTTTGCTAATCTTATCTGATGCTTATTTAAAGATTGATGGGAATTTACGAACTAGCGCAACAATGCCAACGTTCAAGATAACTTGCCAACTTGGTAACCTCAATTGCATATGTTTCGTATGCGCTGCATTGGCAATCATGTGCTTCGTTTCAAAAATGTCGCCGATACGTTTGCAATAATACATAAGTACCGATTAATGTTTAATTTAGAAGTCTGATCATATCAATGTACAATTATTACAAGTTGTTTTTAACTCTTGTTTTGGCAGTGAGTAGCCTAGTGGTTAGAGCATCGAACTCCAGACCGGAGGGCCTGGGTTCGATGCCCGATGCCACAAAGTACCTTCCGAGTACACACGGAGTACGTACTCGATAAATTAGCGGGTTCGAAAGTCTTGTGGGCGGTCATAGTAGAAACCACGAGTGCAGGAGGCTGGATAATATTCCCCTCCAGCTCCATGCCTTTATTGTGGAAGTGGAGATAAGCGGTGTCGCCATCTATCGTTAAGAAGTCCAACCTGTCTCACAGGCTCTGGGAACTTTCATTCCTTCCCTTCGGGAAGGACACGACAACAACAACAACAACTCTTGTTTTAATGTGTCCATAGAAGCGCGAAAAGATTCAGAAAGCATAGAGGGCTAAAAATGTAAAGTTTACCCTAAATTAGACAAGATTTGAAACTGAAAAACGGGATTATCCTTACGTCTTTCATGACGGGAAAAAAAGAACACCCTCTCTTCCTAATACCGTAAGACGTATTGTCTACCACAATGCTTAAAAATTATTTGGAAGTGTTGTCTAACTACGACATCACAATCTATTCTTGTATGTGTGTGTGTGCTCTTTGAGTAGATGTATCACTCGTTTTTATTACGTCTCGATAAATTTAGTAATGATTGGTTTATTTAGTTTCATTGATATAAAAAGACAATTTTTTTTCTGTTATTGAAAACAAAAATTGAGATTAATTACAAGGAATTAAATTGAAAAATCTTTTGAGAAAGTTTAGTCCTTGGTCGCTTAAGAGTAATAAAATAGCATAAAAATTAACATAACACTTTATTCGTTAGGTTTAGCTGCCGCATAAGTAAAAACATTGCACATTAGCTTATGTTATCAGTCGGACTGTTGCCGATCTAGCAGAACAAAAAAGTTACAAAGAAATTGCTTCCAGATTTACTAGAATGATTTTAAATATTAACAATTATAATTTAAAATATTAACAATTATAATTTAAAATATTAACAATGGACTCGATTCATCTGACGCCATAAATCACATGTTGTTGTTGCTTATGCCACCTGTCTGACGTAGTCAGATAGAGGCGAACGAAATTCATCATGGCATCGGGCTAGATAGTACGCCTATCGTTAGCCGTAGCTTTGAGCACCATACAGGTGGCAGTACGATTTGGCTCTGTTCCACCCCAATTTTGAGGGAGAACGCCCTGGGAGTGGTCAGGGACCTCCCACCACATAATCATTCTCAACAAATTCCCACATGTTTAATTCGACTGAGTATTTGGGCGGCATTTTCGGATTTGTATCTACTATTATAACAAATTGAAATCCTCCTTCTTTCCTTTAACTTAAAAAAAATACAACTTTTATTTTTATGCAATACTGATAGCTTAATCAATATTTTTTAAAAAATTCACACATTAATATTTTTTTATTTTTATAGCAAAATTACAATTTGTAAATTCTCGGAACACCTATCGCAAATTATGTTGCTTTGCTATCGATTCCGATCGCCAAAAACACCTATCGTTAAATTAAGTTGCTTGGCGATCGATTTTCGGTCGCCCAAACAATTGACATCACCAAACCCCGTTCCCTGTTCTACACTTTAACACTTGATTTTTAAGAAAAAAGAATTTTGTTCAATTGAACGATCCATAAATTTTTGAAACACAATTGGCGGGCAAATTAATTACTAAGCTTAAAAGTATACAAAAACACAAGACACGAGGTCGAAGAACAGAAGTATAAACTGTAACAGAAGTAAATCTAATACTGTAAACTAAAACTATGTATATATTTAATAACTATACGAAAAGCAAGAGACTAAAAAATATATAAAAAATATTTACTGTACTAAAAAAATTTAGAGTATAAAATTTTTTTAATGTAAGCAAAATCGAAGATTAGCTTACAACCACAATTGTGATACGATTAGCTGTTATTGTTTATTTGATAATCATATGGCAATCGCGACTCCCTCTGGTTATGAATCGACCCCCATTAGAATTTTAAAAGTTACAAATAAAATAATACTTACAATTATAAAAAAAAAATATTCAAAAAATAAAATTCGAAATAGTGAATTTCACAAATACTTTAATATAAAATTATGAAATTCATCTTAAAAATTAATAATAATTATTCTTCAATATTATAATATGTTCTATACTTCCATTGTTTCATTTTTTTACATTTCTGCTGATTTATTAAACTTATTTTCTTAAATCTGACTTGGCTCATGCTGCCATTAGTTGGCAAAAAATAGAATAATTATTGTTCTACTAAAACAATTTAAAACAAAAATTACCTTCTTCGGAGGAAAAATATCAACGTCACACGTGGAGAAAACCAAACCAATTCCGGAACTTTCGGTCCGATAATGATGAATCGATTGCAGAAATTCTTACTGGTCTATTCTTTTATACTGCGTTTCTTCAGGTAATCGGTTTGAAAAAAATGTGATTTTTACCTTATTTATAAATTAATCAGGAAGTGCAAAAAAATATTTTTTACTGTATACGTGCAAGTTGTCATTAAAGGTCGTCGAATTTGTCTTTTAGAGTGCTGGTATTGCAGATATTGCAATTTTCATGATAGTTTTTGAACAATTGCACAAAGCTGCAATCACATTTTACAGATAGCAATGATTTTTTCCCAACATATCAGATAAGAAAAATTGCAACAATGTGATATTTAACAATGTGTTCTACTCATTTTTATTTAATTATAAATTTTCAAAAAATGTTTAGGTAACTTTTTAAGAAAAATTAGTTTAAGAGGTTTAATTTCTTTGGATTTACATGTTAAAAATTTGCATATAACCTTGATTTCTTATTTACCAATCTTTTTTCTCGGTTTCTCTGTTAATTTCTGAATCATTCCAGATTTTAAGAATTTCGAAGCGGTAGTTATGTAAGAATCAAACCGATGAATATACATTTTTACTCGATATTGTGTAATCTTATAACTTTCTGTATTCATTAAAATGCTTTTGAATGTATTTTTATTCCAATATTTCAACTAAATTCTTTAAAAAATTATAATGCATTACGAATCTGAGAAATATTTATCAGATATAGCACACGAGCGAAAATTTCAAACAAAACAAACGCACACTGTACAATAGGTTAGTGGGCTTCAAACTTTGTTGACTTTTGGAACCTTCAGAACTATCTGATGTTTCCCCCCCCCTTCCTTGTGAATAATATATTATAAAATAATATTTAAAGTAGATCAACACATTATAGATACTTAAGGTATCCGACTGGTTGCGACAACTTTTTTTTTAAAAAAAAAGAAGATATGGAGATTTTTTTGTTGTTGTTATTATTAGATTTGTTTAGTGCATTTTAAGAAAATTGTGCTAAAATTAAGAAGAGAAAAAGAAATTATTATTACTAAAATGGGAAAATAGATAAACATTGACAAAAAATAGCATAAACGCGGCCCATTCTGCACCAAAGGTTTATGAACAAATTTTCAATTTTTTCAATCTAATGTGTTGCTATATTATTCAATTTTGAAATGACCTCAGTATAAGAGATATTTTCTTTTTTACAAAACTAGAGCACTTTATCTCGGTTACTATATGAAAATGCTTAAAAAGACAGTGATTATATTCACATAAGGGACTGTAAATTTGTAATGAAACCGTGATTGATAAATCTGAAAGTTGAAACAGTTCTACTATTATACAGAAACAGAAAAAATTTAAGTTAAATATGTTCAAAACGTTTTAGCAATCGATGACCCCGTTTAATTATTTTCAAAGAATCACATTTCGAGTAAAACGCTTTTTAAAGTATGACATTTTGATTAAAGTAATGGCATCTGCTTTTACTAAAACACTTGTAGTTTTTGTTCTAGTAAATGGAAAATGAGAAACTTGGTATTTTTATAAAGCTAATAAGATGGCCCATAAAATAAAATCATAAAAAAAATATTTAAAGAAAAAATTTTAAAATTTTTTCTAATCTATATATATAAAGGAGAAAAGCGACTCACTCACTGACTGACTGACTGACTAATCACGATATCTCCGGAACTATTCAACCTACAGACTTGAAATTTGGTAGACATGTTCCTTTCATAGAGTAGACGTCAGCTAAGAACGGATTTTTTCCGAAATTCGAAACGCAAGGGGCGTTAAGGGGGTTAAGGGGCGTTATAAATAATTGCTTCCATGTTTAAACTACTTGATGTACAATCTTGAAATTGGGTAAGCAGATTCCTTTCAGAGAGTAGAGATCCGCTACAAAATGAGTTTGGTGAAAATCGACCCCCAAGTGGCGTTGCAGGGGCTTAGGGGCGTTATAGATAATTATTTCAATTTTTAAACTATTTGACGCACTGTCTTTAAATTTGATAAATAGATTCCTTTCGTAGAATAATGATCAGTTACAAAACAGGTTTTGTGAAAACAGACTTCTAAGTGGCGTTGTGGGGGATTAAGGGGCGTAATAGATAAATATATCCGTTTTTAAACTACTTCACCTACCTGCTTGAAAATTGGTAGGAAAGTTTCTTTCCTGGAGTAAATATCCGCTACAAAATGGGTTTTGGGAAAATTGACCCACAAGGGGTGTTGCGGGGGCGGAGGGTTTAAGGGGCGTTATAATTCCGATTTTTAAGTTACTAGACGTACAGTCTTGAAACTTAGTAAGCAGCATAGGGTAGAGATACGCTACAAAATGGGTTTCGTGTAAATTGCCCCCCAAGTGGCGTTGCGGGACTTAAGGGGCGTTATAGAAAATTATTTCCATTTTTAAACTATTAGACGCAGTCTTTATATTTGATAAATAGATTTCTTTCATAGAGTAGAGATCAGCTATAAGAAAGTTTTGTGAAAACAGTCCTCTAAGTAGCGTTGCAGGGGATTAAGTGGCGTAATAAATAAATATTTTCGTTTTTAAACTACTTGACCTACCTGCTTGAAAATTGGTAGGAATGTTTCTTTCATGGAGTGAATATCCGCTACAAAATGGGTTTGGGAAAATTGTTTCCCAAGGGGTGTTGCGGGGGTGAGGGTTTAAGGGGCGTTATAAATTCCGATTTTTAAGTTATTAGATGTACAGTCTTGAAACTTAGTAAGCAGATTCCTCTCATAGGGTAGGGATACGCTACAAAATGGGTTTCGTGAAAATTGCCCCCAAGTGGCGTTGCGGGACTTAAGGGGCGTTACAGATAATTATTTCCATTTTTAAACTATTAGACGCACAGTCTTTATATATGATAAACAGATTTATTTAATAGAGTCAGCTATAAGAAGGTTTTAGTGAAAGCAGACTTCTAAGTGGCGTTGCGGGGTATAAGTGGCGTAATAGATAAATATTTTCGTTTTTAAACTACTTGACCTAGCTGCTTGAAAATTGGTAGAAATGTTTCTTTCATGGAGTAAATATCCGCTACAAAACGGGTTTGGAGAAAATTGACCCCCAAGGGGTGTTGCAGGGGTTAAGGGCAGATATAAATAATTATTTCTATTTTTAAACCATTAGACTCACAGTCTTGAAATTTGGTAAGCAGATTCCTCTCATAGGATAGAAATACACTACAAAACATGTTTTGTGAAAATCGACCCATAGGTGGCGTTGCGGGGATTCAAGGGGTTATTGATAATTTTTTTGCATTTTTAAATAATTGGACGCACAGTCTTCAAATTTTGCTAAGCAGATTCCTTTCATAGAGTGCAATTCCCCTACAAAATGGGTTTTGTGAAAACAGACCCATAAGTGGCGTTGCGGGGGCTCAAGTGGCGTTATAGACAATTATCCCCTTTTTTAAACTGTTAGACGTACAGTCTTGAAATTTGATAAGCAGATTCCTTTCGTAAAGTAGAGAACCGCTACAAAATGGGTTTTGCGAATATCAACTACCAAGTTTAATTTCGGGAGTTTAAGAGGCGTAATCGATAAATATTTCCATTTTTAAACTATTTGATCATCCTGCTTGAAAATTGGTAGGCATGTTCCTTTCATGGAATATAGTTCCTCTAACAAAGAGTGAAACGAAAATTGACCCCTAAGGATGTTTGCGAGGGGTCAAGAGGAGTTACAGAAAAAAATTAATGTTTTTAATTGTTAGACCCATATACTTGAAATTTGTTAAGCATGTTTCTTTTGTTGAATAGAGATCCACTAAGAATGTATTTTAAGCAAATCAAGTTCTTAAGGGGGGGGGTGCAGGGGGTTACTGGGACGTATTGACAAAAAAATTACTTTTTTCGAGCTACAAGAACTATAATAATGAAATTTGGTTTGCATTTTTCTTTTGTTGAATTGAAATCCTCTAAGAGCGGTTATTTTGGAAAACGGCTCTCAACGGGATTACGGGGATATTGATAGTAAAACTTCTTTTTTTCTGTTAGATTTAGACTTGAAATTTGGTTTGCATGTTCAATTTACGGAGTAGAGATCCACCGAAAATTGGTTTTGCGGGAATTCACTTGGTTTTTGGGTTACGAAAGAGCAAATATCATTCTATACTTCAATTTTAGAGATTTTTAGAAAATACAAATTAGATGAGTTCTGCCCTTTTTTTTGCGACAGTTAAAGGTATAAGTATATTTTTCAATACAATCGAATTCTTAATGCTAGGACTTAGATATCAATAATTTATACATATATATAAGCAGTAAAAATTTATAAAACATCATGAAATACCCAGCGAAGCGGGCGGGTAACAGCTAGTAATTTATAAAGGTTGAAACATCTCTGAAAGGTTAAACTTTTAAAGATGCTTTGTAAATTATTGAGACTTAAAATCGTTATTTTCTTGTTAGAGCTGTCAATTCTTTGTTTTGAAACCACTGCATGTTCCAAGAATTTTTATCTACTTTAGCGGTTCTTAAACTGGGGTTCACGACTCCTCCGGAGAGGGGGGGGGGGTTCTTCAGCTTTTTTCGAGGGCTCTGGGAAGATCTACCCTTTAATATTAAGATTCCCTTCTTTAACAGACTATCAAAGGTTTTGTGAAAATTTGAAATACATTTTTAATTTTAGCTGCATCACTAAAATTTTAATTAATGCAGTTATGTACATTATTTGAAATTAGTATTTTGTAATATTTTTAATTCGATGTTGACTGTTTTCTTAAAGGAAAAAAGATATGATAAATGTATCTGTATAAGTAGTAGAGAACAGTCTTAGGATTATTGAGTCGGGGAGGGTTGTTCAAAATCTTGGGGTTCCGTGATGTTAGGATAATACACAAAAGGGTAGCGGTGATCCAAAGTTTAAGAACAGCTCATCTATTTGATAATCATCCTTCAAAATTTTGTGGCAGTATCTGAAAACTTTACCAGTTTATTTAAAGGAACATTTTGCATTGAGCAAAAAATATTCAATTTTCAAAAAGAACTAAAACATTTCTATTCTTGGATTAAAATCTTAGTTTTTTAAACATTTTCATGACTTTTACGAAATTTGTAGTTTTATAGCATCCATAAAATATTTATTTATATTTAATTTCACAAGCAAAATGCCTTTAAGAGTTCGGTCTTTGATAAAAATTAAAATTTTGGCACTTTGACTAAGCAAATAGAAATTATTTGCGGAACCTTTGTCAAAGTTCCAAGGAACCCAGACTGAAGACCTATTGAATAGGTCTTTTTAAAAATAAAAATCAATCTTGTATATAACCATTCTCTTTTCAAAGACACATTGAACGAAGACATAGATGTGAGCAAGCCTAAGCAAGAAATTTATATATATATATACAAATATAATAAAAAATTGTATACAACAACGTATAACTTTATTTGTATACAATTTTAAATTGTATACATACACACAAACTTTTATATACGACTTTAAATTTTTTGCATGCGATTTTAAATATTTTGTTATCGTATTGTGAAAAGTTATGTCCAGACGAAACAAATATGAATTATTGAATTTTCAGTAAAAATGAAACATAATGTATATTATATATGTCAAGGGGAAAAAAAGACCAGATACAATATATTTCAAAAAAATATTAGGAATAAATCCTGGGTTATAGTAATCAGAATCTAAGACTACTTTTTGATTAAAAAAAACTTGATAAATATATTCATCTAAATAAATACTTAAAAAGTTTTAACTACGAAAAATATAATTTTTGAAAATAATCAATACTGAATTTGTGTGTGTGTGTGATAATATTGAATTTGATTATTCAATATGGAAAAGATTTCATAAATATTCATTTAAACAAATGTTTACCTCAAAATATTTTTTACAGTTTTGACAAAAGTTATTTTTAACCTCATATATAATGTTGCATTTACATATTAAGTAAAATTTTATCTTCTCTTATTTAGAAATATAGTCGAAGAGTTATCGTTTACATACTTATTATTTCTAAGACTGTTGAGTGTAGGTTAAATTTCCATTATAAAAATTTCTTCATTAATGTAACAAAAATTTTTCAGTCCCAGTACTAATTCTTGATGAACTCAAAAGAGAAAGATTTTCTTAAATTCATATTATTTAACCCCTGTAAAGTTTTAATCTGAGGAAAAACTATAGATAATATATTAATAATGAAAAGTAATAAAATACTTGCATTTAGAAATGAATATATATGCCAAGATGAGTGAACAATATGTTGGGAAGAAGTTACTAGAACAATTCCTTAGAGCAAAAATCCAGACTACTACTTACGTAATAACCGGTAAACCTGTTTGACGTCCTTTGAAATAGAATAAATTCAGAAAAGAAGTGTGATTCTACATAATTAACGCAGGCATCCAGAACATGAAAATGTTTAGAATTCTGTGTTCTTCTTTGCAACTGATTTGAAACACATGAACTGGATTTAGGCAAAATGATGCAGTTATCGGCAAAACAAACATTTTAAATCTCGCCAGAGATAATGTAAGAGAGAGTGTAGAGTATATAGGCCCCCACAGTAAAGAGTAGGGGAAATATGAGTCAGTATGTATAATGTTTGTAACACAAAATATTCTCGAAAAAGCTGATAAAAATATGTTAATCACAGAATTATATAAATAAGGACTTCGCGAATGAACCGTAGTATACTTTGAAGTAGCTTTAATTTGTAATTATTTACTTTATTTGTAGACATGCTAGGTAGATACAGGTTGCACACTTTGAAAATATATTAGTTTTAAGAAGAATAAATTTTTATAGAAATAGTTCTTTGTGTTCATGAGCTTTCCCAAACATTTGACATATGTGTACCCCTTCTATAATTTTCGTAAAGCTGAGTACACCCGGCCAAAAAAAAAGTCATGTATTTTAATAACAATAAAATATATAATTATTTATTTATTTTGTAACATGCACAAAATAATGACAAAAGAGAAATAAATTTATTCATAATAAAATATTTATAAAAGTTCTATTATAAGTAAGATTTTTTAAAAATTTGGATTAATGAGAAGAATCAAATTGTATCCGCTGAAAAGACAGAAATTACACAAAAGCTAAAAATACACATGAGCCTGGAGAAAATCCACTGACTATTAAACACTCCTTTATTCATAAAGTTTGTGTAGCTCTAACACGGTGTCTTAGTGACTGGGGCAGCCTAGTGGTTATGGTCACGAACTTGCGGCCGGTGTGTCATGAATTCGAGTCCTAGTGCCATACTGAAGACCTCCTGTGTAGAGAAGATAATACATATTAAATCAATTGTGGTTCAAGCCCTCCCGTTGACTAGGTGTGGAAATTAAAAGAATGGGATACCAACTCAAGTAACGTTATTTGACCATGGTTCAAAATTACGAGGTCCGTCGCCAATAGCTCTCGTGTTGCTTTAAAGTGCGACATTAATAAAAGCTCACTTTCTACACAGAGTTCTAAAAACTTACTGTGTTATAAATAAATTATAATTATAATAAATAATTATAATATATTGTGTAGATAAACATTTTTTTAATATAAAAGCACGATACAAAATATTGAATATATTTGACACAGGTTTAAACAGTACTGAGACCAAAATTGAAACTCTTAACATATTATAATGTTCTGCTGCTTTCCATGTGTAAGGGAAGTTAAAAGATCATATCAATTCAGGAGTGGGTAATTTTTGTATGTGTGTTCAAGAAAATTGTATCAAGCTATGTGCAATCTGAAAGGCCGATTATATTTATTTATTTTTTGTCTGAAAGAGTTCATTAAAATTAATTTTAATATAATTAAAAATAAGCATTTGTTGCTATAACTTTTATTATGGTGCATATTGAAATCAATTTTCATGTTCTGACAAGTACTATTACCAAATATTCTAACAACACCACAAGATCAACATAAATATATGATGCTGAAATAGATTTTACAAGTTGTAAGGTACTATCTCGCGAAGTTCTCTCTTAATAGTAATTAAGGGTCTTATTTGATGCTATGAAAAAGTTCAACTGCATCTTAACGATTTGTTGATCCGGAATAGTGTGGGTGCATCTGTATTTCCGGTTGGCTGCCATCTCCTCTGGTTGTATAAGATTTGATTTGATTTTTAATTTACGTTACACTCTGAAACAAAACGAGATATATTGGCGACGAAACTCGTAACTTTGAGTCACGTTCACACGACGATTACGATACCTGAGCTGGAGCACCCCCTTATCAAACTTTCCCACCACTCCAGTGGGGAACTTTGAGCCTAAGCAGATTTAAAGTGCATCAGCTCCTCCACACGACGGGTCTGTAGTGACATTAGATTTGTCTACTCCGCCCATGAGTTCGTGACCATGACCACTCAGCTACAACATCAACCTTAATTAAATGAGATAAGCAGTAATTAAGTCTTTGTATTTGGACCTCAAAGGTTAATTTTTCAACCACATAAACAAGCTCCCTTCTATTATATTTTGTGTTTGTGGGCCGGAAAGTCTTTCCAGAGTGTCATAGGTACGAGACCGATCAGGCATCCCCCAGTCATATTCTTAATTGCTTGAATTTTACTATTGACGAGGTTTTAGGAAAACCCATTTTATTTTTGGTTTTTTAAAGTTATACTTCTTTTGTGGCGATAGGGAAGAAGGATGAGAGTAAATATTTTCGACGCTCCCTCACACCGTCATGGATGTGACGACACCGATGCGCGTGCACACCCTTGTCTAATAACTTTGGAAGTTACTGAGGAATCCCTAACGGAATACTCTTTGTAACCGCCAGAGGGTGTCTGAACACTATGTAAGTAGATGCTTTTGTTTTTGTTTACAATCACTCTGTACTCTGAACTCTGTACTTGTACGCTGAACGCAGCTCTCCCAACTTGAAGGTGCCAGGCCTAATAACACTAGATAAATAAATTGTCAAGTTTATTGTTAACGATGGCTCTTCTTTGATGATTGAATTACTTATGCTTATCTGAATGCAAAGAAACTCTTGTGAAATTAGAAAATTTTGACTCATTATTAAAAGTTAAGCGAATTATAGCGTGGGTGAAGCGTTTCATATTTAACTGTAGAAACTTCACCAAATTTGAAGGTCCCTTGTCTGCTGACGAATTAAATAGAGCTGAAGAGCATCTTGTTAGAGAAGTGAAGATGCAGCATTTTAGGGAAGAAACAAATATGTTAAATCAGAAGGAAACTTTAAAAAATTCTAAATTATATAGATTACGTCCTTATTTAGATGATCAATGTATTTTAAGAATTAGCAGTAGATTTAATGAGTCTAAATTCCATTCAAATGAGAAAAATCCTATAATCGTTCCAAAAGAGTCAAAATTCGCTGTGCTTATAGTTAAGGAAAAACATCTAAGACTGTTACATGGAGGAGTTACTCTTACTCTTTCACAAATTAGGAGGAAATATTGGATTCCTCAGGGAAGACAGCTGATACTGATAATTATTAACAAATGTTTAGCATGAAAGAAATATTCAGTTAAATCGGCAGATCAGTTATCCGGACAGTTGCCACGTGATAGAATCTCGGAATCACCACCCTTTACTGTCATTGGTGTTGACTTCACGGGCCCTGTTTACGTCAAATTAGGGAACGACACTGAAAAATCCTACATTGCCCTCTTTACGTGTGCAGTCACACGCGCAGTTCACATAGAATTAGTGACTGGTTTACCTACAAGGAAATTCATTTTAGCATTAAGGCGTTTTCTTTCAAGAAGATCAAATTGTAAAACTATTTATTCGGACAATGCCTTTACCTTTAAATGTGCTAATAAAGAAATACTGTATTTCTTCAATATTATAAAAGATGAAACTTTTAAAATTTTATTTCAGCAGAAGGTATTACTTGGAAGTTTATTGTTGAGCTAGCCCCATGGTGGGGAGGCTTTACGAACGTTTAATGAGATCGATCAAAGAACCTTTACGAAAAATAATCGGTAGGGCTAATCTAACATTTGAAGAAACAATGACCATTCTGCTGAAATTGAAAATGTTTTAAATCATCGACCTCTGACTTACGTTTCCGATGATGTATCTGATCCTGAACCTCTTACTCCGGCGAACTTTCTTTTAGTTGGACACAAGAATGATTATCCCTTCAACTTTTCCGAGTTGTTAAATAATTCCATAACTAGAGAAAGCTTGTTGAAACGTAAATATTATCAAACCAAGCTATTGAGTCAATTTTGGAAGAAGTGGAAAGACAACTATTTACTAAATATTAGAAGTTTCCATCACTTTCCTAAACCAAGCGTTGAAGAAATTTGAGAGTTGGTGATGTTGTAATTCTTGAAGGTAACACCAAATCCAAATTTTTATGGATTTAGGTCGCATAGCTAAAGTTATGCAAGACTGATGGACTTGTTCGATCCTGTGTTGTAAGACTAAAAAAGGGGAATTTAGCGACCTGTGCAATTGATCTACCTCCTTGAACTCAGTGAAAATGAACTGAAAACTAATGAACTATTTTATATATATTTGAACTCTAATCTATTATTAACAGTCAAATAGGCTGTAATTGAACTTTAATGCTTAAAATCTTATTTATTTTCGAATTGCATTATGTGATTATCTTGAATATTCATATTGTATTTTAAGGACTTGTATAATTCATATATATTATTTTTCTAATTGTTTATGTATAAATTTTTTTTAGTAGTGTGATAATTTTAGAAATATATCAGATGGGAGTGTTAAGAACCCCCTAACGAATACTCTTTGTAACCGCCAGAGGCGTCTGAACACTATGTAAGTAGATACTTTTGTTTTTGTTTACAATCACTCTGTACTCTGAAC
>BMAO01007721.1:0-36034 GCA_019973975.1 Trichonephila clavata | reverse complement strand
TCTTAAATATTTAGTAATTTGTTTATAGCTGTACAATAAACAAAATAGCAAGTGCGTCACTTTTAGAAGCCGAAGAACTTTAACGTTTCTTGGTAACTTCATAGAAATTCATTCATTAAAAAAAGAAAATACTTTTAAATCTTTTGGTGAGTAATAATCGATATCAAAATCGATAAATCATCGATAGATTTCTATTTTGGGTCACTGATATGTACAACTACTGCATATCGACTTCAGTTAAATTGATTACATAACCACGTATTGATTTTGGCATTTCCTTTCGCAAATGCGTAGCTGTAATCACATTCAACATATACCAGAATATTAACTATTTAATCAACATTCCATGAGTCATTTGATTCCGAAGAAACTTCTTTTTCCCCTCGAAAAGTGAACTTTAACTGTCATAAATAATGCCGCAGTAGAATTCAGTACCTGACTTCACAAAGATGACACCAATTACAATTCACAGGATATATAATTCTCGAAACATACAACAATTAAAGTCATTTAATTACTACAGATTAAAGAAATATATCGAAAAAAAGAGAGTCAACTTACATCCTTGTTCGGTGGTGGTGGTATTGCGGGGTGTGAAGGTTCGGTCTGCCTCACGACCATGATGTTGCCGTTAGTTTCCCACACCCTATGTCCCTGAACGAGAGTGTCCATCATCTCGGGACAATCACATCACAATTCCTCACGATTCAGAGGTGTTGGTTAATCCAAGCGTTCACGAATCACGCGTGAAAGTGCAGAGAAATAATAAAATTCCGTCGCACTGATAAGTCTCACGAATAGTGATGGCGGATAGTACAGGAGGAGCAACGACTGCGGGAGCCAGGCAACTGGTGCTCATGCGCAAAGAAACAGTCATCCCCGTGATGCCTTTCGGGAGGATGAGGATGGGGATGCCACAGAGCAAAGGGGTCGGCTACAAAGTTAGAATTGCAGTGGCTTAAATCAGTGGCGTAGTTAGGTATCCAAAAGCCTGGTGTAATAAAAAATGAGAGTCCTATCTTGGTTGGATTTTATCAAGTAAAAATATATGAATATTTTAAATTTTCTGAGGTACAATTTTTATAACCACAGGGTTTCTTTTTTTTTATCCATAATTTTAATTTTATAATTTATTCATAGTAATTCGTAAGTGCTCGAGCACGTACTGACGTTAAAAGGAAAAACATAATACAAGGCTACAAAACGTAGTTGGGCAATCCCTAGCTATTTATTTAGGAGGATCGAACTCACCCACAGAGGGCTTTGAGTTATAAAATGGTCCACATATAGACAGGAAATGATACATAACATATGTATGAACAAAAAATACATCACAATATTATTATAATTATTAAAAAAAAAAAAAATCTGCAGAAGAGCAGAGGAAGGGGAGGGGGAGAAAATTACATCAGTACCGAATTACAAATACCGAAACAGGAAACTAACTTATTATGAATCATGTTGTCATTAAAATAGAATGAAACTAGGAAGGAATTGCTTCTTATGTAGATTTTTTAAGATGTATGGTAAGATTTTTCATGGAACTTGAAGTGTATTTTCAAGTAAAAATGAAAACATTTAAAATAACATAAATTTTTCAATAAGTAAAGTTCGCAATACTGAACAAACAACGAAAAAAATTTAAGAAAATTCCCTACAAATTCGAAATTACTTTCAACTGAATTGCGATGCTTATAATTATGTTTTTTGCATCCTTTTATAATTAAACTTGGGAGAAAATATCGTAAATTCGGCTTGCTTGGTGGTCAGGGTCTGAGGGCTTCCCCTCCCCTGAACTTGAGGGCCCTGGTGCACGGCACCGCTTAGCCCATTAGTTAAAATTTCGATTTATGAGGGCTTGTAGTCTAATACGGTTGCGAGGAAAGGAATATTATTTTGAAATTCTGAAGTACACACACACACACACACTAGCTAGAATCTTCTTTCATGGAGCAGAGTATGAAAAAATCGGTCAAAAAATCAATTTAGTTTCATTAGCCTAAATTATTCCTTATTTATTTTTCTATTATCTCACAAAATTTGAAAGCGCAAAGTTTAACCCTTTATAGGGCCTTTTTTTTCTAGTGACGAGAATGAATTTTTTGAGAATGAGATTGATCAAACAAAGGAAATTCATTTAGCTTATTAGATTAAGTTAATTTGTTTTATAAGCGACCTTTTTTTTAAAGTGGAAAAGATAGTTCCGTTTTATCGTGTATTGAATGTTATTGAAAGCAGAACATTTTAAACTTTTGTTCTTTTTGCATTTCTTTACATGATATTTATAACATATTTTGTAAATAGTACAATCTAGAAAAAGAGTTTCAAAATAGATAAAACTTCTAATCAAAGATGATGATATTAAGAATTTATACATACGTATTACTTCCTCTGAAGTTTATGAAAATTAGAATCACATGAAAAAACGTTTTGTATAAAGATATATGTCATAGGAACTGTAAATTAAAAAGAGGAAAGAGTAATGTCAAGATTAGATTGATGAAGCCGGTAGTAAGTATACTTCACATGGCCTTATAAGGAGTTTTAAAAAAACCAGAATTATATGATAACCTCATTTTCATTCACATCCCAAAAGCAACTAAAAACTACCCGATTCATATCAGAAAGAAAAAATCACTAGTTTTTCTTCATTTGAAATTGTAAGGCTTTTTTCTATTGCGCCAAATGCTTTTTTTTAAATTATTGCTATTAATTTATGTAACTAAATTTTGTATACATTTTTGAATCAAAGTAATACATATTTTTCAAAAATAGTTGAATTTAGGATTTATAGATATTTTAAGGAATTTCCAGTAAGCATTTATTAAAAAAGAGTATTTTACGAATACCAATCCCTCATGTTATCATATAACCCATTACAACTTTTGCTATGCATAGTACGTACTTGTGTGTCAAATTTTATGCGTGTACGCCAATTACTGTAGGAGGTACTACATTTAGATTTACTTCATGGTTTTTTAAATTTTTCTTAAATAAATTAAATGGTTCATTTCCAGTGGTATTTGGAGCAGAAAAAAAGTTTTTCAGAATACGCATACATAGGGGGATCAGATTTTACTATAAGCCATACTATATCCACTTAACTACTCTCTACATTTTGTGAAATAACTTGATAATTACTATAGGTATGTATATTTTTGTATCCAAAGCATATATTACCAAAATTTCAGATTTATTTGTAAATATATGCATTGCACAAAAAAAAAAAAAAAAAAAAAAAAACATGCTTATATTGGCATTGATTTTTTTTTTTTTTTAATAGATCTGAAATGTAGTTAAAAGGATAAACTGTAGGTATTTTTTTGTAAAAAAAATGACCTTTTAGGACATTGATAATGAAAGAGAGAAGTTCTAATTTCAGGAACAAGGATTTTACGACTAAAAATTTAACATAATCCACTAATACGATTCATAATACTCTACAATTGTAAAACAGATTACATCTGAACAGAACAACAGAACTGATCTACATATGCTTATATTTTTAAATAGTATCTAGTCAAACTTATATCTGAAGAAATGATGTTGAAATTTCAATAGTCAAGTGAATAACTTACTCCATTAAATACAAAGAGTATTATATCATGAACTAATCAGCCTACCAAGCAATATTTTTTTAAGAAGTTGACTTTCTACATTTTTATTTTTATTTTTATTTATTTACTTATTTATTTTACGATTGACGATTAAAAGACAAAACCAGCAAATAGTCGTGCCTCGTAAAAACATATACATAGAGAGTATATTTAATAACTCGTGTAAGTCATTCCATACTTCACTTAACATTTTTAATTTAATACATATTGATATCATTCAGTCACATTTAAAATTTCTTTCACTTCTAATAGGTACTAACTTTCACTCACACGATTTAAATCAAATTTATAGAGTCCTACACCTGGAAAATTATTTAAAAAGGTTTTAATATCGAACAATAGAAAAATGTCCTTTCATTCAAAAAGGTGAAATTTGAAAGATAAGAAATGAATGTTTTATCACTTCAGTTCGTTGGCATCGAGAATGTTCCAGTGTGGATGACCTCTTGTCCTAAGTAAGTGACAAAAGAGCAATGAAACTGATGAATGGTACTCAGTTCAAGGATAGTAACGTGTGTGTGTGGTTCCGGATTCAAGAAAAATATTGAATAAAATTCGATTATGGTCAATACACACGTAACAGTGCTCCGAAACCATTTCAGGCAAAAAAACTTCAAACGTCTAAAACTGAAAAATATTAAATTCACAAGATTTATTGTTTGAGAAGAAGCAAATCATAACATAAAAGGCAGAAAACCAGAACGAAAGAATACTACAATTTTAGACACATATTATATTTCACAGTACTCAATTTAAATTTTCTTTTACTTTGTGTTTAAATTAAAACTTTGAAAAATTGCATGATACACCGATATATTATGTGCATTTTTATTCTGCTACAGTTAATTCTAATATGATTTCGAATGAAATACATCGTTGCACATCTTTATATCATTTAAAAAAGTAGACCTAAATATAAAAAAAAATTAAGTAAAAATATAGAATTCAATTTTCTTCCAAATAGTAAGAATCACATAAAAGGAATAGTACATTCATAACAACGATAATAAAACTATGTAACTAATGAAATAAAGTAATTCATTCAAAAAATGAGAGTTCAATTTTATCTCCCTGAACCTTCTGTATGCCTCCATCACTTATAATCAGTTTCAAGATACTAGGATCATAATTGAATCACATTTATACGCGATAAAGTAACCAAAACATTTAGAATATAGAAAACAAAACTGTAGTCCAAGGCGATGCATATCCATGATAGATAGTAACAATTTTCTACCTTTTTTTTAGATCAGAATTGTAACCAATATAAAGGTAATGTAAGACTAAAGTTGTAGTCTTATCGTATATTTTTCAAAAATCAGTTTAATCCAACGGCATTTTTACTTTCGAAGAAGAATTCAGGAAAATCGGTTCTTTCGTTCGAATGACGCGAAATTTATTTAAGAAAATGTTTCACTCAAATTAAAATAAAATAGTTGGATGAAATACAAACAAATCGATGCTGTTCGTTAACATGCTTAAAAATTAAAAGCGCAATTACACCGCAGTTACTAATTAGAGTAACTATTGGTTTATTTCACAAAACATTACTTCATTAATCACTAAATAAGGTTAAAGATTTACTCTACAAAATTAATATCTATAAATAAAGTTCTTTCTAAACTTCGTTTCTTCGAATTATCGTTGGACGATTTGTAGAATTCCAATTTCAATTTTTTAAATGAATTCAAAATAAAAAAGAAAGAAAACTTTTGAAAAAAAACTTAAAAATTTAAAAACATTTCTAAGTTTACCCATTTTTTAAAAATCTTATTGGGAAAATAATTTCCTCATATGTATACTTTTAGGAATTTCATTCAAAGCACTAGGCAACAAAATCAAAAACTATTTTACGGCTGTTTGTTTACACAGTACGAAATAGAATTGGTCACATTTTTAATATTAACATTTAATATTTGACCCCATTCGCGAAAACATAAAAATTCCCAACCAATATATCACTTAATTTATAAATGTTTATATATATTGACCACAACTACATGAACTTGGCAAGAAAAATGCCGAGTTTTCAAATTCTCATCAAATATACATTTTACAATTCAAAAATATTTCATTCATTAATTTTTCATAAAGGATTTATTTTAAATATTTGAATTGGAAACAGATGAAGTTCACCACACGCTTTGAAAAAATACAAAACATGTTTCAAACCATCTGCTTCTCAAAAGATTCAAGATAAAAAGAAATAATCGTGATATTAGTCATCAATGATATTTTGCATATCATTTTTAAATCGAACTTAGCAACTGAAAATTTCGAAACCTTTTGCGAACATCAAAACTAGACCAAAGATGGAAACAGATAACTTGATTCACTTTCAAAAAAGAAAACTACAAGTTCGGCTTTACAATAAATTTTTGCAATCGAGAATTAAAATAAGGACTCGGCTTATGTGTGGTGGCCATGGCAAGAATAAGTAAAACTAATTCCATAATTAAACAGTAAATGCAATCAATCAAGTTCTAAAAAAGCTTGTTGATTGATGAATGGTACAGAAATAACACGAGAGAAATTAAAATAATTACAATTTGATTTTCTTCAAAAAAAAATAGCACATTTTAAAATGCGATTCTCTGTTTATTTCTCAAAAATGAAGATATTTTATTCTAATATAAGGAAGAGTGTGTGTGTTTTGGATGTAGCAAAAAAAAAGCAACTAAGCAACCAAAACGTGGCAGGCAAAAACTAATTATTGGCCATGATGCTGTGCACTTTGAGGAGATTTTTTTCAAAATTCGCTTTATATATTTTTTTTAATTCAATTTTTAATCGATCTCCCCACTTAATCTAACTGGCGGTGTGACGTCATGTGTCACGAACAATCGGCTGATTTCAAATTAACGAGTCGGCGTTTCTACTTGTTGAAATGAAAGCTCTCACTAAGCTAATTAGATATCTTTGATCCAATAACTAAATTAAAAAAGGCATTTTGTGTTTGATCAGCTGCAACCCCACCTCTTTTACAATTCTATGAGAGAGGTGATTTTATTATGTTTTTCTTTTTAAACCTAAAATAGAACTCTTAACAAAAAAAACACATTCAGAACCCGAATCTAATACTGCTAGGAAGATAAATTATACTCATCGTTGGTAGAATCACTTTTTCCCGAAGCAACAGATTGACCATCTATTTTGACCTTCGAACTTATGGCGCAGTCAAATCCCTCCCCCTCTTATGTATTTCATTTTCATTAGTTAAGTCTGAAATACGTATTTCCCTTAACTTTTTTTTTCCATTTAAGAGTATTACAATATCTGGAAAAGCACAGAGAGCATTTTAAATGATTCTTTGGTCAATATATTTGAGTATTGAAACATATAAAGCATAATTAGAAGCATTATACAAAATTATCTTTTTAGATTTGGTATCCTTATTTTTTAAATTTAATGAACTAAAATAAAGAGGGTAAGTTCCTTAATATATTTAAAACATTTTGAAGTCTTCTCATTTTCAATATTACAGCTAACACAATTATTTTTTATTAGAATTTTACACTCCGGTTCATTAACATTAATTCTAAAGAGCACATGGAGGCCAAATTGTAGATCGCTTAAAATTATTTGTAATATGAGCACTTATTAAAAAAATTAAGTTTTACCCTTCTTACAATCCAGTTATTATAGTAATAATTTTTTTTTTAATTTAACCGGTGCGAAGAACGGGTACTTCAGCTAATTCAGAATAAAAATCGAACGTCTGGTAATGAATGTTATGAGCCTTTCAACCTCGTACGTCTACATCATATATTGCATCACAAGCGGAATATAAATTGTATTCACGAAATCATGCGATGTACTGAAAAATGATTTAAGAGACTTTGTGGTTCCCCCATTCCTATACTAATTTGTTGTGTAGCCCATATATAAAAAAATTATTATAAGTTCATTTCGTGTTAATTATTACAAGTCAAAGCTTCGGTGCATTCAAGTTGCACCTTCCATTAAGATATTAGAATGATTAAAAACAAGTACACAATATTAAACGTATTGATTTTTCTCAAAAAAAGTTTCAACAGCTCCAGTGTGAGTTGCCACTCACTTCAAACAAAACTAAAAAAAATAACGTTCTTACCATAGATGGTACAACAAGTACAACAGAGAGTAAATCAAAGTATGTGATCAAATACTAGAAGTGGACGATCGACAAAAGAAGGTATTGAAATTTATTCTGAAAATAAAATCTAAAAAAATACTCTCAAAATTCCATTATTAAAAATTACATTTCCCATTAACTTAAGATTCAGATTAAAATTGGCAATCTTAATTTAAAAATGAGTAGTCATTAAGATTTGGTAGTTAATCGGCCTACTTCTGTTTCTGTAAACAATTACTCAGAAATTCAGAGTAATCGTATGAATAAAGCAAAGAAGAATTTGATTTTTTAAAAAAACCTTCATATATTTCAAATTCACGATTAGTTAATCCAACGACAACTAACCTCTAAATAACAGAACTCATCAACCCCCTTTTCTAATGACGTACTGAAGACATCAAAATATTGGGGGAAGGCTCCTGAAAGTGAAATGGATGGAAGGAAGGTCAACAAGGCATGGAGATTATTAGCGATGGGGAGGAAGCAGGGATGAAATGTGGTCGCACCAGGGTGGAAGGGGTGTTTCAACACTCAACAGCAACAAGGAAAAGAAAATTATCATAAATGTTCCCACTACATGATTCATAATCTGGAATGCTTATTAAGATAATGTCAAATTGAGATAAACAGTCACGCTGCACACACACACACAGAAGTCGAAGTTCCCTTCGTAAATCTTTTTTTTGGGGGGGGGGGATCTGAAGAGTAACCAAAAACAGAATTAAAGGTTTATTCTAAAGAAAGTGAGGGGGACGGGTACAATTGACCATTTAACTGTTTCTTTTTTCTGTCATATTATGTCAAAAAAATAAGCATATTTTTCATAAACATTTTTAAAATGAAATCAATAAAATAAACTCAAATCAGAAGACAGAAATATTATAAATATTGAATTTAATTATGATAAGTTTTATTTTCATTGAAAAAACATATTTTTCCTTCAAGTTGGCTTTATTCCGAAGAAATAAGTGAATTTAAAAGAACACTTTACAAAAATGTATATTAGATTTAAAAGATAATATTTTGTACTTACAATTAATTATTTTCTTAAAATTCTTTTTTTGTGTGGTAAATTTTAAAGCAGGAAGACAAGTGTAAAGTCCAACATCGCAATCGGGACAAAAATATCGTGTTTCTTTTTTCACCCGCTTTACAAAATCGTTTCTTTTCGAACAACACACAAAATATAGCCTTGTTGGTCTCAATTTCTTGTGGGTGGGAGGAATCACTTCTAAAAAGTTTTTTTCTGTTAGTCGTAAGGGAATGGGCAAAATTCCTGGTCGCCCTTTTTTCTCATTTACCGTCCCATGTCTTTCAATAAGGCGATCTATAATATCAAGCCTGAAATTCAAATGAGATAATTTTCCTCCCGGTTTCTGATATGAAACGAAAGCATTCGCATTCTATAAGATGGGAGAATATCGTTTTGTATTATTTCTTGCCTCTTTTTTGTTATTGGATAATTTGTGAGATGTTGATCCATTCTATATACACCAGAAAAGAAGTCCGATAACAAACTCTCTCTCTTTCATTTCTTCCAGATTCATTAACAGAAATTTTAGACTCACTATCTGAGTTAACATCAGAATTATTTTCTGTTATGAGCCTCTCATAATCATTCACTTACTTCTATTTTGAGCTCCACATTTAAGAGAAATAGTGTTCGTAGTTTGCGGTTCACCAATCTAGAAAAAGAAAATTCCCGCCTTATTTAGTCTAAAAGAATGCAGTAAAACTTAACCTTGAAACCAGTTTAGGCATTTTTTTTTTTGATGTGTAACATTTTTACTCTTGGTTGTTGGATATTTGTTGAAGTGATTTCGTGAAAAGGAAATGCGTAACAGAAGTCGGGAAGTGCACTGTTTGATTTGACCATTCACGCTTGGGGTGTCTTTTGTTTGTCTCGGTCCAATCTAATAGCAATTAGGTACCGTAGACAGAAATCAACTCTAAAACATGAAAGCGCCTCTTTTGGAGGGAATGGCTTTCTAAAGAAAGCAAGTATCATGTATCTGGTCTTAATGATCGAAGATAAATAGTTCCTTCACAAAAGATAAATTATATGCCTTTTTTTCTTAATTTTCTATATTTTCTGGACTTTGAAATAAACTTTTTTTCCATGCTATTATTTTTCCAAATTTCCTTTATTCCATTTTCTGATGATTATGTTCTGATAGTTGTCATGATGAAAAAAAATGGCATCACAGAATCATACAAGCCTCTTCTACAACAGTTGAGAGAGATATTCTGTTTGTTTCCAAGTGCAATCCGAGCTCGAGACAGGAAACCCCCTCTTTCCAATTGTATTTTTGTTCTTGGAGGGTCCAGTTTACAACCAACTTTAAGACTATTTATATGACAACTGACCCCTCTTTTACTGCCCAACCCATGGTTCACATACATAAAAACTGGCGGACATTCTAGTTATACAAAGAAACTGCTTTTTTTTTTACGTTATTTCGTTTCTGTCTGAGGAACATCAATTTTTCATTTGTTAGATCTACAATGATAATTAAATATCTTCAATGAGTATGAAATAAGGAATATTCCGAGTTTTGTACAGTAATTAATTTTATAAAAATATCAGTTTTAGTTAAGATAGGAACCTTTATATATATATATATATATATATATATATATATTTCTATTCATTCAAAACAGTTTTCTGTGATATTTCTCAATATTAAATTGCATCAAAATCCTTTTTTAAACAGTTTAATGCCAAGATAAATTTATAAGAATAATGGAATGAATAGTGTAATGCGATTTCAATTATTCTCTTTCCTGAAATATTTCAGAACAGTTCTTTATTTCCTATTAAGTTCAATAGTTTTATTTAAAAACGTTTTAAGATATGTAACAAAAAAAATCTTATATAAATTTAATAAAGTACAGTACCAATGGGCTAGGTGGTGCCGCGCACCGGGGCCCTCGCGCCTTGACCACCAAGCAAGTCGAACTTGCGATAATTTCTCCCATAATTGAGATATAAATATAAAAGATTGTTACATGGCTCTGGGTATTGTTAGTCAATATATTGGGGACATATGTGCGGCAGAATACTTATTTGAAAATGGATAAACAGCCATTTTGGTGGTCGCATACATTTCTCCGAATCAAACAGTTAAAAAAATTAAAGATTTCCTTCATTTTGCACTTTTACAGTATACCGAAGGTGGTTCTGCTCTTTTTTTTTTAAAAAAAACTATCACTCGCTTCCCATGATTTTGAGTGGTGATTTTAACGTTAACTTCAGTTTGCCGCTCTTTTTTTTAAAAAACTATCACTCGCTTTCCATGATTTTGAATGGTGATTTTAACGTTAATTTCAGTTTGCCAGAAGCTGAGCCCCTCATAGTTTTTCTCAAAGATGAGCTCAAGCTCGAAATGTTTCGACAACTAACAGTGGTACTGTTATCGACGCCGTTTTTTAACGATTTTTAAATACTTTGAAACCACAAGTATATGTGTCATATTTCAGTTTTCATAAATCTATTGTCTCCGCTCTTCCCCAAATTGAACAAGAATAAATATTTTTGTTAAAAAAACTGCATTACTCCTGGTGTTAATTAAATAAAATTTTCATTAAAGATATAATTATTTGATAGAAAATTATTTCCAGTCATACCCGATTCATTTTTTTCAGGATTAAAGTCACTATTGCGTATTTATCACGATAACAAGTCAGATGTTACACATCATATGCGACTACTGTAAGACTCGTTTCTTTTTTTTTTTGTAATCCTATCTTTACTCGACTATTCAGACATCTGCTAAAACATTGCACACTAAATGAAAAAAAAAAATACAGTCAAATCAGAGGATTAGAGAAGAAAAAAGTGTTGCCCGAGCGGCGCTCGGGCAAAACAGAGAAGTGTTTAAAATACTTCACAGTGTGACGAATCTATACGGTTCCTTCCACTAACTCCTTGGGGATTCTTTTAGGGAAATATTTTTCTCAACCAACTTTCACCGAAGGTAAGAAAACGTGATTATGCAAATTAAGTTTATTATGTAAATTCTGTATTCTCGCCAGTTTTGAGAGTTAGTGAATGGAGGATCGTGAGTTATTGCAGTTCGGAACTAAGTTTATAAAAGTGTATATTGAAGATTTCTCAGTGAGGATCAAGCGGATCGGAATTGATCCCGTCAAGTATAAGCATTCAAGGCCTCAACAGTAGGACTTCGACTTTACAAGAGTACATGTATCGTAAGCATTATTTAAATAAAAGTTTGAGGATAACTTGTAGTGCGCGGTGGATTTGAAATTGAGCTTGTATAAGTTATCGAGGAAATCAGTTGAGGGTCCGTAAATATTATCCCCAGACTATCTGGTCATACCTTCGCGCTCTAAGTTTTGATCAACAATCTTAATTGGATTATTATTGTGCTTGTTTGATATTTTGTGACAATAAAATAATTAGAGTGAATCATGTCGACTGATTATTCAATTCTCCCCACACATCTAGCCGGGTCCGAGAGCAGACAAGGGGGGATTAGAGGGAAGTAGGAATAGACTTACATTACAACAGTATTGTTTAAAATTAATATTACATAAAGATCACACTTCAAGCTACATACAGCAGATTTCGTAGTTTTGAGATACTTTGAGCAGCAAGAGAGTGGCAATAAAATTAGAACCACAGTACCGCACTCAGCAAACTTTATCATGTCACATGATGAATTTCAGACCCAATGGAATTTGACAAGCAGCAACCTACAGTTTTTTCATCCACACTAGTGCTTCCGAACCTTTTTATCGCCGAAGACCCGTCAACGTTTGATAACTTTACCGCAACCCGCTGAAAGGGGACGTTGATTGTTTGCATTTTAGATTGTTTTCATTTAATAATTTTAATTTGATTGTACTTAAACACGGCTTCAAAGTAAAATAGTTACATCAAAACATGCATATAAAGTGAAAGTCGCACAAACCAAAGAGAAATACACCGCAGTAAATAAAATGGAAATAATTTAACGTTCCTCGGGAGGCCCAGTACCATTTGATCCACGGACCGGTACCAGTCCACGGCCCTGGGGATGGGGACCACTGGGCTCAAGTGTAGTATAGGGGGAAGGCTTAGGAATTGGCGATTTCTCTTTGGATTTGGCGATTTTTATGTAAATATCATGGTGAGATGACGAATTTATTCTGGCTCCCGGACACCTATTGCTAAGTGAAGTAGCTTGGCGATCGATTTAGGTCACCAAAAGAAATTGACATCGAAAAGCCCCCCCCTGCTACACTTTAACCGACCACTGTTCTGCACAACTTGATAAAACGAAAGGAGACAAATGGTCACGTAATCGGCACTTCTTACGTCCAGTCGCAGATTGCTGCTCGAACTGACCAAAGAACCATCGTGTAGCAAAGTTGATGCATGCTAAGTAACAAAGTTTATGCACGTTAAATCTGTCGAGGTTCAAAATTCTTACGTATTATGTTGTGGAAGTTCGGAGAGTCAAGTCCCGGCTTAGGGTAATTCTTGTCACTTCACCATTATTTAAAATTACTAGGTATATCACCAATAGCCCTCGCATTGTTTCTGAATACAATGTTGATATACAATCAATAAATAGACCCGTTCAAAAAAAATTTTAGAGGGGAAAAAATTCTCATATACAGGTGTTTTAAAATCAAGTGCATTTTGTTCACCTTTGTGCAATGTTATTCTCAACGAATGGCTACTTTTTAAAGGAAAGTTTCTGTGTGAAAAGCAAATTTGGCAATAGTGAGGCGCATGAAATCACTGGCTGAAAACGCGAGATAGCATATATCATGTGACGTCACAGTCACATGAATTTAGTCCATTGAGAGAATTAGGAAACAGACTCTTGATCTACTGGCCAGATAATTCATGATTGCACCATCAGACTACAGCAATTTCGATAAGTATTATCGATGATGGTCAGATACACATAACTTCAAACATATGGACGTTGATAACAGAAAGAAATATTATATTGAAAAATACTTAAAAATCACGAATTTTATTTTTGAATAATTTATACACGTTCATTCAAAACTAAGTTTCCACCTGAAGCATTTTTAATCAATATGCACTCATTTTATCATTAAGCTACATACCCCGCCCCCCTCAAAAGCGAACCGCTGTAAAATTATGAAACGTTGACCGGTCTGCAGCGATAAAAAGGTTAAGAAGCAGGGGCGTAGCAACCGCCGTATCAATTATACGGGGCCCCAAAATGCGTAAGCAAAAATCGCAGAACGCTAAGGGGCAGGAATTTTAATTTTAATACAGGGCCCCTCAAAACAAGCTATGCTAGTGTTAAGGTGCACTGGTTCAGAAAACGGACGTACATTAAGTATTCTTTGAAAAAAAATTAAAAATTTCCTTTTTTATCCCAAAGTTTGAGCATAAAAATAGGTGTAATAGGTCTCTATAGCCCACAAAGTTTCTTATTTTTTCAGTTCAACAAGAATGTGTAAGAAAGGCATTCATTTCAATCAATTTCAAATAATATCAATAACACAAATCCCGATAATTTTAACTAATATATATACAAGGTAGGATTCAAAAGTTCTCGAGCGTGAACTGAGTCTATAACTTTAAAAAAAAATATTACCAATTAAATTGCTGAAACACACATCCTCCTTTGAAATAACACCCTTGAGCAACAACACATTTTTGCCATCCCTTGTAAAGGCCATCGAAACATTTTCGGAATCCACTTTTAGCCCTGTCCTTTAATTCAACCTGCGCTGCACTTTTAATTTCATCTGCAGATTGGAATCGACGATCCTAAAAGCGACGTGTCAGTTCTGGAAATATTCTGAAGTCGCAGGGAGAGAAATCAGGGGAGTAAGGAGGATATGGCAAAACGGTTGTTTTCATTTTCACTCCCATCGTTGTTTGAAGCCTGTTCTTACGAACTACCACAGAAAATTTTCAAAGTTATCAGTGGTGTGGGAAGTCTGTGGACTTCCTTCCCTGAAACGTCAATGCCACTCAAAAGCTCGCAGTTCGCGGTAATGCATCACTGTTGTGCATATGCTTCAACCTTTCGAAAGTCTCCGTAGCACTCTACAAAAAATACTTTCTACAAAACTTGATATTCATTCTCTGCTCTACAAACGTTATTTCTTTCAATCGCCGGTTACTAAATGCACCCGCTTACAAAGTACGACGCCGTGGCGAGCCATCGACCACTTGATACAAGACAAATCTATTGCAGAAACGGAAAGAGCGTAATAACACAGAAACGTTATCGTTGTCACTCCACTGCAAAAATATTTTCACGTCATCGGCTCAATCCGAGAACTTGAATCCAGCATCGCGCATACTGTTTAAAAAATCTGTTCACTTAGTTTATCCATTATTAGATTAAAATGAAGTACTAAACAAGAATTTGAATGGTGGCATTCATGTCACTCAACATTGAATAATTATCTACGTAAGAAGTTGGCCAAGAATTTCCTGTCTTCTAAAACCACAAAGAGATGCCGCTTTCCCCCTCTCACTGTTCATCTCCCCTTTTTTTAAAGGTTAGCTCTTTCAAATACAAAACAAAGAGGCTTCTTTAATGTACGAAATGCTTAGAGAATCCAACTTTGGAATCTGGCATTATATATATGCGACACTAATTTTTTAAAAAAAATGTATGTATCAAATTATTTGCAATACGGTTAACTGACGAGTATACACAAATAGGGGGAATATATATATAATGTATCTTAATATTAATTTAAATTTATAATTTTATACAATACTTTTTTAAAATTTTAATTACAAATACCATTTTATGTAAACACCAATTGCATTGCATTTTCTGCGTTAAAATATTAAACTCAGTATTTAGGACAGGATTTACTTTTTATTTCTAGAAAAGGAATGTCTTGATCGTTTACACGTGTTTTACTGAGCGACTGCCTGACACCACAAATTTTTCCCTACAACCTATGCCATTTGTAAAAATAAATTCTATTTTTCTTCATATTACGTGATTATAATATCCCTATTATTCTCCCCATTACGATTCCCTAGCTGAGAGAATATGGGGAATTTGCTCTTCCTCGAATTGTTCTTATAGGGAATGGAAGCAAAATGGCCACTCTAAATGTTTAAATTCCGTTGATAATTTCGTTTTCCTACAGAGCATGATAATGACTTGACATGATAATTTTCAAAAAGCATTACATAATACATACATATAATCGAGCAGCCTACATCTTCCAAAGAAATAACTTAAGGAGATTTAGTAAAAAAAAAATATTTTTCAGTTAAAATGGATGACATATGTATTCAATTTGATTTCTTCAATTAAGAAACGTTTTATATATATCCTTACAGTACTCACTTTGATAAAAACAAATCTAACTTTTCGCAGTGCTACATTAAAACGTGTTTATCTAAAGCTGAATGTTTTCAATGTTTAAAAAGACAACTGCATGGGTGCTACATAAATATTTAAGACTTACAAATTTCGAATTCGAAATTAAAGACATTGAATAATACGTATAATTAAGTAATGGGCTACATTCATGTGACGTCATAGTCACATAACTGCAATGTGTTTCTAATCAATCAATTCACAGATTTATGTGACGTCACAATCACATGATAAAGACAATGACGTGCTCCTAGCCAATCAGTTAATACCTTGCGCTGTTGCCAACCTTTGCTTTCTGCAGAAACTTTTTTTAAAAAAGTACATATTCATCAAAAATAATCGCACACAAGTAAACAAACTGCACGTATATTATAAGAGTATTTTTTTTAATTTTGAAAACTTATAATTTATACTTGAACATCTTTACCCAATCATCACATTTGAAATTTTATTTAAATTTTACAAAAAAAAAAAGCAAGTACAAAATTAATTTCAGTTTTGAATTCAATGGAGAACACGTGGTTGCATTTATCATGTGACCGTCATGAATTTAGCCCATTGAGGTGAATTTATTTCCATTGTTTATCAAAGTTATTTTTTAAATTGTACAAGTAAAAATTTCAGTTAAATATAACGAAAGCAATTTTTAAATTCGACATTTATTCATCCGACTTTCGACACATTAATAAATATTTCTGGCTACATGTGAAATTTCAGCAAAAATTTCCTAACACAAGTTTGCGCGCAACTTTACACCTATACACATGCATTTCGCAGTTAAACCATCGGGGAAGTGTTCGCATTAATTAATGGCTGCTGAAGTCGCTTCTCGGTATTGCACTCAAATAATAAATGAATCATCATTTAAGTGGTGTCGGGATATGGAAAATCGTTAATGGGAAATTAAATGAAACGAAACGAAAGATCAAGGAGATAAATGTTTGCTCATTTGTTTGGAATCAATTCAGTGATTTGGTTTCTCCAGAGATGTACATTGCATACTTCAATTATTTAACCAAAAAGATATCATTTTCTGCATATTGAAGTAAAGTATTCCTCTTGTTTTTCATCTAAACAAACAGTACTTCTGAGGGTAGATAGCGGTTATATGGAGCAAAGATAAATATTATTTTTCGCAACCTGCGTATGCGGAAAAGATAATCTACAGCAGCGATACTCAACCTGCGGCCCGAGCCTTTTTAAGTGGCCCGGTCTTTAGCGCATTTATTCTTTAATTTAATTAATAAACAAAATTATTTTACGTAGTGTATTTACAGATAAGTAGAATTTTTTTAAACTTATTTTATTGTTAGTGTGCCGCTAAATTTTGAAATCGTTGAAAGTGTACCTTAACCAAAAACAAGATATCAATCATTGGCATGGCCAAGTAATTTTAGGGCGTTTTTCACATGTTGTATTTTACAATAATTTAACTAATAAACTTTTTACTAACAAAAAGTAGTACTACACTTAAAAAAAAAATTTTAATTAAAAAAAAATTAAAATTTTTTTTTTAATTATTAAATTTAAATATGATTCGGCTCATCTAGGGCACAAATGCGACCAAATGCCGAAAACCCGAGGTCAATCGGTTAATTATTGGCTGAGAAAAAGGTACGACAAAATATGGAACGAAGACGAAATTTTCGTCCTAATAGCGCTTTTTTTTTACACTACGTGAAAAACGCGCTAAAAAGTTTGAGAATCACTAGTCTATAGTATGGAGGTTAGAAGAAAAATAATTTAACATTGCTACAAAGGGGTTGAATTTTCGAAAAAATGGAAAAAGTCTTTATTTTGGTAGATCATCTTAAACTCAAACCAAAGTTATTTTTTTTTACAATATAAATAACCCAAACAGATAATAATTGATAATAATAATTGAGTAGAGTGAATAATATAAATTATTTTGCAACTTTTCTAATTCCAGCCTTCTCTCCCAGCTTCGTCATATCAGTTCGATCCCAGCATTTTTCTTTGTTTCGTTTTTTATCGAGCTCTGTCATTTCGACATCAGGTTTCCTTTTAAAATTTATCACTAAAGAAACTGTTAAGTCTACCTGGTGTTTTTTCTGTTCACTATTTGTGATGTCCTCTCATCGCAATAATTGTTAAAAAAGTATTAAAATGCCTGTGCCTCAGAATTTATGTATGTTACAATACACCCTAATATATATGTTACACTATGAATGAAAAAAAAATCTTGACAGAGGTTGAAGAAAAACAAAGGAGAAAAAATTTAAACATTAAAAAATGAGTTCTTAATCACTTAACAAAATTTACAGTGATATTTCACTAAAGCACAGGGGCGAGGAATATCCTAAAAGGTCTATTCTTAGACTATACAAGAAACCTAACCCAAATCTACACGATGGTGAGTGAGAATTTTGAGGCTTGGATGATTCAATATTCTGCTGCTTCTAGTATTTCGTAAGATCGATTAAATCAAAAATTGTACTCTACCGACCAAAAAAACTACGCTATATAATAGCTATGTGTGTTCCTAAAAATCATGTTAGGTTTTTGAACAATAAAATTTTCAACAATTCAATTACATTTCTTCGAATATTCATTGAACAAATTCTCAAATACAACTGCCATTACTTGAATTCATTTTTTTTTTTTTTTACTTATTTTTATTTTTTATGGTTTATTTTTTATAAAATATATAATTTTGTTCAAAATGTACTGCGCTTATTTCATAAATTTACAAAACATTAATGTGAAACTTCAAAAAATTTAGATTTTAAAAACATTCCACAACATAAAAAAATTTCATTCATAAACAAATTTTTTTCGCAAAATCAAAAAACGATTGAAAATAAAAACAATAATATAAATTTCTAATAATTATGAATATTTGATTTGATCAATATACTTTTCCTTTTCAAAGATCAAACAAAATTATGAACTAATAGAAAAATGGTTTGATAACTGAAATGGAAAAGTAAATGTAGTTGAATTAATAATTGTAATAATGCAGTAGAACATATGTACTACATTCATTTTATTAAAAATACTACCACTATAAAATAAAAGGAAAGGATATATTATTACTGGATAAATAGTTTGAGCTTTACTTTAGAAAAAGAAAGAATACTGCAAATAAATCAGAAGACTAGCCTGAAATTTCGTTAAAAAAAAAAACGATACCTCATAGCTTAAATCAACATTCTAAAAGCAGGTGACGGAACTACATGCAACTAAAATTAAAAAAGCAAATAATGAATTCGATTTCACCAAAGTAAAGCCCTTATGAGCATCATTTATTTTAGAGACGAGCCCCAATGTGAAACGAGAGCGAGAGATGATTGTTTACGTACGTCTACATTTGTTCAGGAGAATCCGTTTTGCTTTTCACTCAGAATATCCCCCCCCCCCTTTCTTACTGCTATTGCCAGACGATATTTTAAATCTTTCCCGCTCCATTTTTTATTACTTTCTTCAACACAGCTGGATTAAGGATGGTGACAAGCGAGAGTGAAAAAAGGTTTTTGATGACAACATTTGCTTTCCAAATATTTTTTTTATAAACATCTGTTGGTGTAAGAATTAAAAATAAAAAATCTCGATCTTTACTCTTATTTTTTTTTTTCTTCTTCTTCAGAATAGAACTCTTCCTTGAAAGAATCGTGGTTTTATGCTCAAATTTTAGAACACTCTTTCATTACTTTTCTAAATGCAGTAAGATAAAAATAATTTGCTAAGAATTCCATAGTGCAAAAATATTTTAAATGTGACAGAGATCTGGATAAAAGACAGGAATTTAAATTAAAGTTTTGAAGGAATATCACATTTTTCTTAAATATTTTTTCTAAATTATTGGAAAATAAAAACAAATTTGGTCCCTCCCCCCATGATAAAAATGCTTCAAATAAAAAAGAAAAAAATTAACATTTTTTAAAAAAAATTTTCATTCTCGACATATTTTTGGGGTTACATCAGGATTCCATACGCTATGAAAATATTACATTTCTTGCAATGTAATGCGTGAAAATAATCTTAAATGTGTGAGGATTTATTTTATTCCCGAAAATATGTCCATATATAAATAATAAAATTCCCATTCAAATTGCTGCCCCCCCCCCAAAAAAACAAACATAATTATGACATATCCATACATCATTTCAATACATTTTTTTAATTTTTTTCTCTGCATTTTTTTAAAAAACTAAGCACAAAACCACGCGGAAAATAAAATATGAATAGTGATGGGCTAAATTCATATGACGTCATAATCACATGATAAATCCAATCATGTGTTTCCAGTTAATCAGTTCATGCGCTTCACTGTTGTCTACTTTTGCTTTATGCAGAAACTTCCTTTAAAAAATTACCAACTTATCATACGCATACGCACATAGGTAAACAAAATGAACTTGATTCAAAAGTCCAAACAATATATGAATTTTTAATTTTGAAAAAAATTTTTGAACCAAGGGAGAAGCGATTGTAAAAAGACCGTAAAAAGATGGAGTTCACACTGTTGTACAATTTCAAAAGAAGGGGGGAAATGTCCTACAATATTAAGCTACCATTTTGTGTGTGTGTGTGCAGAAAGTGAAACATACAAACTGCTATTTATAAATCATAAAAAGGTTAACACACCAAACAGATCGATTTACTGAAGTCAATTTATTTCGTCTCAATTACAATTGCAACGTGATTCATATCGATAAGAAAATAGAGAAAACGATTTATTATTTTATAATGCAAATCTCATTCTTTTTATTATAATATATTTTAGCCACTTTTGTTATGTTCTTAAAATGTATATAAAATATTAAACGTTAACATTTTATGTATTACGTACGTAAAGAATACATTTTTTATGAAAGAGAAATTCCTTCATTACATTTAATTATTCTATAAATATCTCCAAAGCTAAAAATTTACACTTCTAAAGCGGAAAACGTGGGAAAGATCGAAAGCGTATAACGAAATGGTTTTAAATCATATAAAAAATGACAAGGATAACTTTCGTATTTTATAAAATAGGACAGTAATTTTTCAAACAGACAAGTCAGAATGACCTTGACTATCGACAATTTTTCCTTATCCTGACACAGAAAAACCTATTATAAATTCATAGCCAAAAATAAATCGTCTGTAGTGTGAATAGAAATTCCGAATACATGTATAGATAACTACATTTGTAAAATAATCTGTCATGTTCGGAAAAAATTTCTCATTTTTTTTTAGAAAGAAGAAAATAAATAGGGAAAAAAAATAATAAATTTACATTTCAAACAAATATATAATTTATTATTAAACATTGGCAAAAGAGAGAGAGAAATTTAATGTTTCATGATTTAACAACAGACGATATGTATATATACGTTATATATATATATAAATACAAATATTCAACTTTCTCTCACTGGAAGAGTTGATTTTCAGTTTAAGGAATGCAAATTGGCAGGAGTATCAAAACAAATCAATACAATAAAAATGTTGAACAAAAAATTAAAATAATCATGCATTAAACTAACAAAACAAAAATAGGAAAATATAAAGCCAGGTTACGTAAAAGTATTGCTTTTATTTACTTTTTGTAGAATTTATCTCACACAGAAAAGAAATCAAGATATGGAAGGAAAATAAATTTTTCAATTTAAAAATCAAATTAAAAAATTTTTGCGAAATTATTTGAAAACAAACACACTGTTGCAAGAAGTAGCGAATAAATTTAGAACAATATGCTGTGGACAAACCAGAAAAAGTTAATAAATAAACATGGCAGACGACGTAATTCACATACGTTATCACGACAAATCAATTGGATTAGAATGACGAATTATTCGAATTCAAATTTCACCAATGACATTTATTTTCTTGATATTAATTTGAAAACAGATGTGCGCTTTCTATTTACAAATCTTATTTTACTGAATTATTTGTTTGCTTCTAGAAGAACAAATAAACGAATTTATTAACATGGCGCCGAGAAAATGGTATTCTAAATCTTTATTAAGGCCAGATTCTAATACCACACAATAAACTACTTAAAACAACTTCAAAAAAAGATTTTAATCAAGAAGCAGTTAATCTTAAAGAACAAATCAGAGAACGAGGTTTTACTAAATTATTTCAGCACGAACAAAAGATAAATAAATAACATAGCGATATTAAACAACTGACAAAATCCTTCTCGACGCCATCACAGACAACGTCCCGGAACAAAAACTTTTCAAGACATCCTCAAAATGTCATTCCTGATCTTAAACTGACAGCAACCCAAATATTTAAACACACACACACACAATCAATCTATAAACATAAACATTATTAAAACCGAAATATTTTAATTATTTCATCTCCGCTCGCGCGACACATTTGGAGCGCTTAGAAAAGGTCACTGAATACATGTTAACTGCACTGAGGTGAAATGTTTTTCGCTTGTAAGTAGTCGGAAGCGAATATAAACGCCGTGAATATGAAATGAGTAGCCTAAACAATGGATGTCTAGCATATGACCTTGAAATGACAGCCTCTTCGTGATGGTTCCTCGTCCACGGCCTTCGAAGAGGGCATTATTCCACTTCCTAAGACGGCAATGTGGACATTTCAACCCGTTGCCTTTCTGTGAAGTCTATGCATGATGAACTGGGAATAATTCGCCTGCTGTTTAGTATTTGTCTGCAACGTTACGCTGAATCTAGCATAACGTATCCAATGTGAGTTATATTACGGTTACAATTAATACTTTAAAGAATTGTGGGGAATTTTTTAAAAAAATATGATAATGCATTTGGGAAAAATAACTACTAAAAGTCTTCATTAACAGTATAGTGATTAATTTAAGATGGTAAAATTGGTTGAAAACTTCATATTGCCTCCTTTTATATTCCTGGCTTTGTTATAAAGGTAATTCAACGCAAACAATTACGGATAAATAAAATGAGTCAGGTTCGTGATGGTCATGTGATAAATACAATCATGTGACCTTCATTGAAATGAAAACTAACATCAGACTTGTACTTTTTGCTCCACTTAGGATAAGGATGTTTAAATATTAAGATTCTTCAAAAAGTTTTCTTAAAAAACATTCTTATGATTCGTGTATTTTTTAATCAAGTGTATTTTATTTACCTATGAGAAATATAAAAGAATGTGCAAAAAGCAAAAGTTGACAACAGCGAAGCGTCTGAACTGATTAACTGGAAATACGTGTTTGTAGTTATCATGTGACTGTGACGTCTTATGAATTTAAGCCATTACAAATAAGGAAACAACACTGTTGATGTTTTAAAAAAAAGAAAAGCCTGAAACAAAAATGTTATGTTTTATTCAACAGATTTTCTTTCTCTTACAGAATTTGTCTCATTACATTTCCTAAAACAAATAAAAAATTAAAATTCCAAAACATAAAATATTACCAAAATTTTAAAAAGAGTGTTGTGATCAAAAGAACATATAACATCTGGATATTATTAACCTTTAACCGCAGTGAATGACTTTTTTCACCAAAACTGCTGTTGTGTAAAAGCTACTTTAGTTTTATCAAGATGTGGTAAAATTACATCCCCCCCCCCTGCTTCTCATAAATATAACTTAATCTGGTTTTTTTTATAATAATTCTGTTTTATTTTGATACTTTATTTTCGGAATAAAATACAATAGGTACATTCATAAGACGTTATAGTCAGATGATAACAACAATCACGAGTTCCAATCAATTGATGTGCTTCGCTGTTGCCAACTTTTATAATTTGTGTAGAAATTTTTTCTTAAAAGTGTATATTTGTCAAAAACAATAACGCACGTAGTTAAATAAAATGCAATTGATTTTAAAATACGCGTATGATATGTATACATTTTTCAATTTTGAAAAGCTTTTTGAAGAAACTCAATATTTGAACATCTTTACTCAATATCAAATTTGAAATTTTATCTAAATTTTAAAAGTAGAATAATAAGTTCAAGAAATGTTTGAATTCACTGGAGAACACGCGATTGCATTCATCATGTGACTCGTCATGGATTCATGTTAGAGCTATCGGACCGTGCCGCAGCAATAAAAACTTTTAATTACAGAGAATTTCGAAATAACTTAACATTTGCATTAAAAAAATCAGTTTTCAATTCATCCCCCCCCCCCCAACAACAGTGATATTCTTTCCAATTATGGAAAATGTCTCAACATTGTTTTTTTAAATGAGTGAATCAAAGTAATTAGAAAAGATTTAAACAACTTCTACCGACAAAAAGAGAAAATTTCAGCACACTTCTCCTTTTTTAAAAATGTAAATTAAAATTAAGTTAGTTTTGCAAAAGTTAGGTGTATTTAAGAGATAAATGTAAAAATGACATACCAGTAAATTTGAATTATTGAGAGAACAAACAAGACGAAAATGTTAAGAACAAATTGTTCGTTTCAGTAACTCAGATTTTTACCACACTTTGAAAGTCGTTAAGCCTTATCTAATACAGCTGCCCTGTAAATAATGGGATTTTTCTCTGATACAAATCATGTGCCACATAAACTTGAATGAATCTTTTAACACACACACCTAACTCTTTCCTATCTGAGCGAATTGCACCTGCGAGAAAAATAGTTGATAAACCGATGATTCAAATGTTACACAGTTGCGGAATGCTTGCTGAAATCGCAGTGATAGTGCTGGCTGAATCGATGTTAGACTTTAACCCAGTGTTTCTCCACGTGAGGCCTAAGCCCCACAAGGGGGCAATATGATTCTTAAGGAAGCGGGGGAATTCGGACTCATTTAGAGAGAAAAAAGCCAATTATAAAAAAATATATACATTTTTTACAACTTGGCTATGTAACATGAGACAGATAGTGATAAAAGTATTTAATATCTGTCCTTGGTGACGATAAAATATTCTTTCCAAACACAATCGCGCTATTTGATTTTAAAAGTATGAAATAATTAATGCTGGGATCTAAGTTTCTGCAGTGTTTTGCAGTATCATTCATTCATTATTAATCGTTGGAGTGAACGTCTGTAAAATTGTTATAAAAGTCATGTTGTTTAATATATGTATATATACACTCATGTCCATAAATTAAGGATAATTCAGAATCACACAGAAATTGAACTCTAAAATAAAATTTTCACCTGTAGAATTATCACACACATCTGAAGAATATGCAAATTACAGGAAACCACCAGATGGCGCGGATAGTACGTCATAATGAAGAGAGGAGTATATAAGGAATGGTGGGCAAAGAAATAAAATTGTTCACAAGCGCTTTAAAAGCCTTTCAGTGCAATAACCGCACAGTTATGGCACAAAGGAAGCATTTGGATGATTTTTTACGTGGTAGAATTATCGGACGACTGGAATGTCGACGTATTCAGCTGGAAGTATCCGAGGAACTTGGAATCGCCCAGAGTGTCATCTCCAGGCTTTGGCAACGATTCCAAGATGATGGTAATGTGATTAGATGTTACAGCACGGGTCGCCCCCGAGTTACAACGCCGAATGAGGACCGGTATTTGGCAGTTACTGCCAAAAGAAACAGACGGAGCACAGCATCAGACCTATCTCGTCAGCTCTCTTCAGCTACCAGTACGACAGTTTCAAGGCAGACCGTGTACAGACGCTTAGGGCACATTGGTCTATATGCTCGTAGGCCTGTCAGATGTGTTCCCCTTACCGCAACTCACTGTCGCTTGCGATTAACCTGGAGTAGAGAGCATGCATTGTGGACACCGCAACAGTGGTCTTGAGTGATGTTTTCCGACGAGTCCAGGTTTAGTTTGCAGTCTGATTCTCGCCGGACTTTCATATGGAGAGCGCCAGGTACCCGTTACCACCAAGAGAACACCATTGAACGACACCGTTACGGTGGTGCAGGATGGCTCGTTTGGGGAGGAATTATTCTTGGTTCCAGAACTGACCTGCATGTTCAGAGTGTAACGATGACAGGCCACATCTATCGGGATGTCATTCTGGAACAACATGTACGTTTGTTTCGGGGCGCCATGGATGCTGAATTTCTGTTTGTGTATGACAACGCCCGTCCTCACCGTGCAAACATTGTAGACGAATGCCTTCAATCGGAGGATATCACCGGTATGGATTGGCCAGCATACTCACCGGACTTGAATCCAATAGAGCATGTGTGGGATATGCTTGGCCGACGAATTGCAGCCCGTCAACCCCCTCCCACCTGTCTACCGGAACTTCGGAGGGCATTGCTTGATGAGTGGTGTAATATTCCCCAAGATCAGATTGATAATTTGATACTCAACATGCGTAGGCTTTGTAAGGCCTGTATTGCATCGTCCGGGAAACATACTCCGTATTAACTATCATACTAACCATGTTATACTGTTTTTTGTAAATAGGTTCTTTTTTGAAATTTGCTCCAGGGAGTAAAAATCGCAATTTTTATTAATTATGTCAAACATATAGCATCTTTTTTGCTCTTTACCTTTTGTTTAGTAAATAGACTTTACAAATAAGTCAAATTTGTTTTGCTTCTGTCTCTTTCTTTGCCGGAACTTCATTATCCTTAATTTATGGACATGAGTGTATATACAGTAGAACGTCGTTTATCCGGACCAGTACGTTTTCGAACAGTTGTTCGAGTGAGGCCAAAAGTGACAGGAAAATCTAAGATAAGAGATATTTCGAGAATTTCATTTGTGTGAATTGGTAAACATCTGCGCGGAATATACGGTAAGTTTGTTTTCAAGTGAGAGGGTGCATACGTGCTCTTTTGTTGATGTAGAAACCAGGATGGTATGCGATGCAGAAGACTGTGTATTTCAAATGCTAAATGATGACGAGATTATGACTTCCATGCAAGAAGAATCCAACCCTGTCGATGATGAAACGGATGAAGATGAGGATAACAACGAAAGTAGAAAGGGTCTATCAAATGCTGACGCGTTTTTTGCGTTAGAGACAGCTATGGAGTGGTACGAACAACAATCAGAGTGCTGTCCTACTCAACTACTGCTGCTGAAGAGAATCAGAGACCTTGCAGCGAAAAAACGAATGTGTACAATGGTACAGCGAAAAAAAGTGATTATTTTCCACAATAAAGGTAAATTTGCGACATTTCGCACCTATTTTGCTTTTTTTTCAAGCACGTTTCCTGCAAGTGAGGATTTTCAATATTCCTATAGTGTCCGGTTTCATATACTGCATGGATTCGGTTTTCGGTTATCCAAACAATCGCGTATACGAACAGTGTCCGGTCCCAATTGATTCGGATGAACGACGTTCTAATGTATATACATATATATATATATATTAGTGATATAAAATGAATGGTAAGTAAATTCAGTTGGTTATTTTTATTAATTTCCTTTTTAGAAGCTTCAATTTCCAAAAACATTTCTCATATGAAAAAGTAGGGTTTTTTTCCCTTGTATTTGGGTATTTTAATACCCTCTTTGCAGCAAACATCAAGCGCAACGATCTCACAAAATTTTCTAGCGAACGCACGAGACTTCATCCATCCAAAAAGTGTCAAGCGAACAGCACACTGCGCATGCGCCAGTCAGAGCATGTCGGTGACGCGAACCCATAAGATTTTCCCCTACCAAAAAGTGCCCAACGCCGCTAAAGAAGTTTTCACTTAAAAAAAAAATTCTGCATATGCAGGGCGAACCACAAAATGTGTTAATACAAATGAAGGATTCTAAAAATGTAGACATCCCATGTTTCTAGCCCGGAATACTACTAAGGAGCACTGACCACAATATAAAAGATTCTGTTTTGGAAGATTTCCAGTTCTCGAATAGAAGAATCCCCTCCTCCCCTTTTAGGTGTCAAGCAGAGTTTTGTCCTTTTCTGGCCAGCATTCAGGAGACAACAAAGGAAATGACAATTTGAATTCAATTTTCAACGTACTTCGGGAGCTCTGAACTTATAATTCGTATACATTTTAGTCAAAAGATTAATATTAACTTATTAGGGAGTTTCATAATTATTCTAAGCAAGGGTAACACTTTTTTTAAAAGGGAAAAGACCACATTTGTTTGTTTGTAATTATTAAGGGGCAATGCTAATTTCATCAGCATATTAATAAAGATGCAGTTAAAAAATTTCAATCAACACAAATTATACATGCACAAGAATTTTTCTAAAAATTAAACATCAAATGACAAAAATCGGTTAAAAAAAATCAAATGAAATTTTTTTAGCCTAAATTATTCATTGCATAACTTTTTTATAATCTCACAAAATTTGAAAGCTCTTAGTTAAAAAAAAAAACAAGAGTTAAGTTAACTTTTCTGTTCGTTTTTACTCACATCCCAACAGTAAATAAAATTTTAAACTGATTTATCTCAGAAAGGGGGGGAAAAAAAAAAATCAGTTCTTCATTTAAAATGCTAATTTTTCTTCCTGTGTGCCAAATGCTTTAAAATTCCTTCAAACTGTTGATATAATACATGTAAAAAGCGTTGGTATGCATCTCTAAATAAAAACAATATTTATTTTTTTTAAAAATTGAATTTAGAATTTATGAATTGTTCAAGGAATTTTCAGTACGCATTCATAAAAAAAGGTATTTTACGAATATCAATCATGTTAGCAGGAAACCCATGCCAGCTTTTGTTATACATTGTTCGACAATATCTTGTAAATCAAATTTCATGTGTGTGGGTCAACTATAGTTGGAGGAGTAGCATTTTAAAATCATTTTATAAATTTCAAAATGTTTTTTAAAAAATATTAAATTGTTATCTTTTTTGGTATTTTGAGCACAAAAACTGTTTTACACAATACATATACATAAGAAACAGCCAAAAAATTTGTGAAAACAATTAAGTCCAAAGAAATTTTTTTTTAATGAATCGTAGCATCCCCTTAAGAGATCTCAGAAATTAAATAGTAAAAATGCTTAGTTTTTTCTCTAGATCTTCATGAAATGCACTACAGACGAACTTTAATGTATTTTTATCACAATACAGAAAATAGTACAAAAAAGAAAATAGAATATAATACAAAGAAAACAATAATAATATAGTGGGTGTATATAAATACCGTAAAATTCGGCGTATAACGCGCACTTTCAACACAAAAAATGGGATCGAAATTTACGGGTGTGCGTTATACGCCGGGTAAAAAATGACAGCTGTAAAAACCAAAGATGTGATAAACATTAAAATAAAATAGACTTCGATATATAATGAAGTTCTGATAATTTAAAAGAAATGGCATACCTTATGAACTTAAAGGGCTGTAGTTCAATATAAGTGTACTATTTTTTTCAAAAGCCTAGGATAATACCTCGAATAAATGACTTACATAAACATAAGAGCATTGTATACGTACATTTCAGGTTTCTTAGTAAAAAAAAGGGGGCGATACGCGTTATACGGCGAATATACCTAAAAATTGAAAACTGTAACTTGTGTGTGAAAGTACAGATGCGCATTATATGCCTGATTTTATGGTACATCGAGAAAAAAGTGTGGAATTAAAACAAATAGCAATTTAAATGTTCTCCATAACAAAATAAAGCATTTGAATTATTTTTATGAATTTTTAATTGTTTTTCCTCTTTTGGAAATTTATCCTTATTGTGTCTTGTTTCATATTTCCAGCATCATTATTCACGGTATGAAAGTAACAGAATTCAAGAGCTAAAAACATTGAAAAAACGAAACTCAAAAAATAAATATGAGCCAAATAAACATGGTTCTTAATTTATACGCAGCAAAAGGCAGAAAATTAATTACAAATTTCTGTTTGTATTGAAAATAGCAACAAAAGAAATCGAACCAGATACAGCAAATACGTTCTAAACAAAAGAAGCGAAAGAGAAGGTAATGATTTTTCCTAGAAAGACCATACTGATAAATATATTCTACGTTGAAATTAAAATTGGTCTAATATGTCTGTAATAAATACGAGCCTTCCAGAACTTTAAATATTTTAATTGACAGCAATAGAAAGGAAAGAAATATAATTTTAAAAGAAATTTCTAACAATCTCAGACGCGTAACGTTACAGTAAACAGTTACATTTTTCATCAGTTTGTTTATTTATTAGAAATCCACTCTATACAGATAAAACTCCAATTAGAGTACATGACAGAAAAACTAACAGCAAAAATCACACAATTCCCATCAAACACAATCGAAAAAATATAAACAGTTTTAAAAAAAAGCACATTTTAAATAAAAAAACACAATAAACAAAACACAAAAACAACATAATAAATAACATTAAGTATAAAAACTAATGCATATCAAGAGTTCTGAAATCTCATAAAACTTTACACTTAAAAATACTAAAAGGCATTAAAAATATTAAACTCTCCAGAAAACTTGTTAAAAATTTTATAAAACTTATACAGTGAGAAATTATATTACTACATCTGGAGAACCTAGTCTCAAATAAGGAATAGCCTCTCAAACCTCTCTCCGGTACTGAAAAACGAACAGTATTTAAAATATCAGCGCAGTCAATCATATTATTGATGGCTTTATAAAAAAGATTACAAACGAAAGTTTTTGTAGCGATTTTAAAATCGAAAGGAAATGTTTCTGATTAAAATGACACGGGAAAAAAATAGTTAAATCATGCTGGTAAAAGAGTATTCTAGCATCAAAAATCTTAAGAGACTTTCACTTTAATATTTTTTCAAAATATTCTTGGAATACCTTTTATGCTTAAGAATATCCAAATCCAACAATGATAGCACATGGGGAACGATGTACCTCCAACATTTCGAAAGGAAAAGAAAAGAAATAGTTAAGACTAGTCTAAATTCATTTTTTTTTTTTTTTTTTTTATAAAAGACTATCGATTTTAACTCAAAAGCAAGTTACCACATATTCATTCATTCATCTCTGGATCATGACATCAGACGAAGCACAATTTGCTGCGCAGCTGTTGTGACACCACAGAAAACTAAACCATTCATATTTTTCTCTCACTATACATTACGACTAAGTTACCCAACACATATTTTCAATTCTATAAAAACAGACGAAAAACGGTTTTTCTTGTTGCCAACCGAATACGTTATTCCTTGTTCACGTAAATAAAATAAAAAAATTTTAAAAAAAAGAAAAGATAAAATGAGAACGAAACGGAAAGTAGGCGTCGTTTTGTCTCCAGCGGGGAGCCATTAGAGCAGCAAAAATCGATGGTAACAGGTAAATGTCGGCTTCAGGTGGAGGAGATTTTGAGCAGACGATTTGGTGTTCGCGTAGAAATCGCCCTTATGTGTCCCATTTCGCAAATTTATAATTCCTTTTTCGCATCTAATTCATCTTGCAGTTAACACATAAATAGAGTTATAAATATCGTTTGTCGATTCTCATTACACTTTAATAATTAAATCAAGTCGCAATAACTAAAATAATTCATTCAGTAACCTTAAATTACAGTTTTTGGATACCATTTTTATTGTATACAAATGGTAAAATTAACAAAGAATTTAAAATTTAAATGTTTAATGAAACCACATCATGTTTAAACATTTCACAATGCATTTCCATATGTTTGCAAGAGCTGAAGATTAAATTTTGTTCAAATATGCAATTATTTACCTTTTTAATATCAAGCAAAGATTTTCGAAATGAACACACGTACCATGACAGGTGGAATAAGCACACCATTTGAAATATCAATATATTTATCAATTGATCAAACATACCGTAAAATCCGGCGTATAACGCGCACTTTTAACACAAAAAAAGGAGATCGAAATTTACAGGTGAGTGTAATACGCCAGTTGTAAAAATGAGAGCTTTAAAAAATTAAAAAATCTGAGCATAGAAAAAAAAATTTAGACTTCTACATTGATCGGAATACTGTTTATTTAAAAGAAATGACATTTCTTGCGAACTTAAACGGTTATAGTTCTAGAAGTGTACTTTTTTCTTTCTAAAACTTGGAATAATACTTCGAATAAACGACTTCAAAACACAAAAGCATCGCGCGCGTACGTTTCAGGTTCTTTCTTAACAAGTGATATAAAAAAAAATTAAGTCAATTTCTACTTGGGTTATCAAAGAAACATTTAATTTTTGTTACTTTTCATTAACTAGTTACAATTAAAAAATATAAATATGTATATACATTTGACAGAATCACACTATTAAATGACAAAATAGAAAGCGATTTTCCTTGCAATTTTCCATTTTCCTGTATACATATATATTTATTTGAAACAAATAAATGTGTACGACCGTCAAATCTCCAAAAACCTGGGCACAAACCAGCTCGACCGATGGCTGCATTTCGAGTAAATGAGTTGAATGATTGTTTATGGTATTAGGCCTACGCCTAGACATGGACAAAGGTCATCACATAATAATACAGCTTTACCACTTTTTCCAGTTGATATGCAGTTTGAAATTCCCTGTTTTTCGAAGAATAAGTAGGGGAATAATATCTGACCATTAAAATTATCCAGATCAGGATCTCAAGAAAGAGTCGAGAACGAAACGAGGCTCCCATCTAGAGCGAGGCGCTGTTGGCCCGTACCTTAAGACGGTCCTGGCTATTGGCAATGGATTTCATCGTTTGGAACCACGGTCAAGTGACGGCGTCTCTACCATTAAGATAACGAAAAGAAATTCAGAAGTTTTATCAACATCACTATTACTAGCCACAGTAAAATCATTTCACAGCCCATGGAAAGGTTCTGTGTTGGAGTTGCCGAAGGTAAATAAGGAAAAGAAAGGTTCCATTCCAAAACTTCGATTCTAGTTTTACATTCTGAAATTTCCATCGACTGAGAAAATTGCTCCAGAAAAAAAATCGACCACTTTCCCACATCAATGGCAGCTAAATAAAAGTTAAAAATAAAGCAAAGGGCAAAGCAAATCTAATTCTTCTCCCCACTTGATCCGCAGGGATCGATAAAGGGTCCCCGCTAGAAGAGGTCGACCCAATATAATTTACACAACCCCTCCCCAATGCACTCAGACGTGGTGACAGGGAGGCGGCAAGAGCAGTCAATCGTCTGCGAACTGAAGTGGATTACCGTTTGTCGAGCACTCCATTCTTTCAGTGGTACAAGAATGGGGTTTAAATCATGCATTTTTCGGGAAAAGGAAGTGCCAAACGATAAATATTCTTTCAAGGATGATTTTTACCCCTCTCCCACTTTTTTTTGGTTTTGGAATGTTTTTTGACAATATTAAAGAACTCAAAAACACTTTGATAGGAATGATGACGTCTCCTTGAAATGAACGTAACTTTCAAACGAATATGCATCGAATTGATTCATAAATCTGAATTGCAGAAAAACATTTTGGGAAATTTCCACAAAAAACGTCAAAAATGTATGAGAAAAGTGATTAACTACCTATAAATTTTGTTAACTTTATTTTATTCTAACACATATCAGGGGCGCCTCTAGGGTCGGACAAACCGGACTCCTGCCTGGGGTGGCATTTCGATTGTTACATAAAACTTGATATATTTTCTGAACTATTATTGGATGTGAATTTGGTATTTTATTTGTCATATCTTTATTTCCTTATTTTAAAATCTGCATGTTAAATGTCAGTTTTCTTTAAAATTGAAACATGAAGGGTTTTAGTTGGAAGTATATGTTAAATCATGAAATTTGATATGTTTACACATCATTCACCAGTAACTTTCTCTCCATCCAGGAGTGGGGCCACAGCGGACATTCCTTTCAATCATACAATGTTCGGTGTTAGTTATTCAAAAGGGGACAGGGGTAATAAGAGTTTTTTTGTAGACAGAGAGCCACAAGAGAGAGTTTATTTTAGTCTTGAGTGTAGATACTATAAGTTAAAACAAACGCTGGTGATCCCTACCATCAGGAGACTCTTTTTCGAAGAAACTGGCCTGCTGAAATGGACGATTTCATCTCTTACTTTTCCCTCGTTTGAAATAATAACAGATATTATGTCCTTAAATTCAAATTATTTTGTATTCTTCAGATTTAATATATATATATATATGTTACGGCCAAAGCCCGAAGTTCGGCCAGTTCCCGAATTGGCCGGGGGGGGGGAGTGTCCAATGTTCGATGCACTGGAAATGAATAGAGTATATGCGACTTTGGCCGCCTACTTCCCGAAGTGCCCGGAACTCCCTGGCCAATGTTCGATGTGCTGAAGCAAGACTGTTCGGTAAGGGCGCTTTCTACAAGATAGGGAACAGAACATGGTGTTCTCAAACAACTGTACTCCAGAAGTGAGTTTTCCATTTTGCAAGAGAAATTACTTACAATGGCATCCGTGAGCACAGAGGAAAAATCATTACGAACCGTTGCCTCTTCACAATCGCTGACCGGCGGCCAAGGCTACACTAGATGCAGTTGCACTACCAAGTGCTCAACAAATCGCTGCAGATGTAAAAATAACAAACTGCTGTGCAATTCGAAATGTCATAAAAGTTCATCTTGTTGTAACAAGTGTGATGATATTGATAATTTTCTGTAATAAACTAATTCAGTAGACAATGTGATTATCTTTTTGTTTGTTTGTTTTCTCCAAGGCAGAGGAAATTTTCATAACAGACCAGGAGGTTTCTGGTACTGTGAGATCCTTACTCACTAAAATTTCTCCCTTCAGACTACAGCCCACCAAGGGCCACTGTAGCTCCTTGGCCTTTGTTCCGAAGGACGATCCTAGGCACCTAAGAGGGGCGGATTCGTTGGAAAACTCCTCTGTGGCAGCTATAATGTGATTATCATTAGCATTACGGTATACAAACACCCAAAATTTGCTCATGACCTTTTTTTTCTGACTTTGGCCGATCGCCCCATGCCATTACGCGAACTAGCTGGCCAAACCCCGAAATCACTGAAAGATCGGACTTTGGCCGGTCATTGTGAGGGGATATTGGCTGTTTCGCGATTTGGCAGACTTCAGTCTTTAGCCGCAACATCTATACAAATAAATAAAATTGAAGTGTCTGTTTGTAATTTCAAATTAGCAGCTTTTTACTTAATGCACTAAAAGTATATACGGTACTCATAACAAAAAAACAATTTTTAAAATTTTTGTCTGTCTGTCTGTTTGTTCCGGCTAATCTCGGAAACGGCTGGTGCGATTTTAAAAATTCTTTCACTAATGGAAAGCTACATTAACGGGGAGTAACATAGGCTATATTTTATTCCCGTATTCTTACGGGAACGGAAACTATACGGGTGAACGTGAAACTGAATGCCAAGATGAACGCCAAATTGAACGCCAAGCTGAGCTAATGAAGTCGTTGTTTTGGTTACTGGCAACCGATGCTCTTCATGAGACATAATAAATTTACGCGCACATGATAATACGCTGACACGTGCCATAATTTTTTTTTATAATAGTTATCTCACTGTTCAGTTAAGTAGAGCATCGGCTGTTTCGGATGCACTTTTAAAAATAATAAATCAAGGCTTCAAAAGCAAAAAGTGTTTACGGTTAGTTTTAATCCTTTCTTTTTTTTTATTTACATTTTTAGTCACATTTAAACAATAGTTATTATTATCCCAATCTATATCTATAAAAATAAATAAAATTGAAGTGTCTGTTTGTAATTTCAAATTAGCAGCAATTGTTTGCGGGGGAGGGGGTTTAAGGGGCGTTAGACATTCCGATTTTTAAGTTATTAGACGTACAGTCTTGAAACTTAGTAAGTAGATTCCTCTCATAGGGTAGAGATACGCTACAAAATGAGTTTCGTGAAAATGGCCCTCAAGTGCCGTTACGGGACTTAAGGGCATTATAGATAATTATTTCCATTTTTAAACTATTAGACGCACAGTCTTTATATTTGATAAGTAGATTTCTTTTATAGAGTAGAGATCAGCTATAAGAAGGTTTTGTGAAAACAGACCTCTAAATGGCGTTGCGGGGGATTTAGTAGGCGTACTAGATAAATATTTTCGTTTTTAACTACTTCACCACCCTGCTTGAAAATTGGTAGGAATGTTTCTTTCATGGAGTAAATATCCGCTACAAAACAGGTTTGGGAAAAATTGACCCCCAAGGGGTGTTAAGGGCAAATATAAATAATTATTTCTATTTTTAAACTAT
>BMAO01007720.1:0-20506 GCA_019973975.1 Trichonephila clavata | reverse complement strand
ATCTAAATCCATTGTGAGAAAAAGGTAACTTACCTAAAAATTGCATTCAGAAATGCAGAGCTCGCGCTAAATCTGAATACAAGGATCAGGGTCAGGTCTTTTATAGATCTTTCTATTATGTAGCATATATATAATATATATATACATATAATCTTTAGAAAATGCAGCGAAAAACTTTCAAAGAAATGAGGGTAAATCCTAAGGTGCAACAGGGGAAATGGTTACAGCAGTGGGATTATGAAAAGGCACAAGAGAGAATGATTTATCGGAAACATTTATTAGGCATCATGATCACAATCAGTGTACAAGAGGGAAAAGTTTAATTCAGTTTACTGAAAAAGTAGAGTACATTTCATCAATTTACAACTGAAGAGCTTGGAGTTTGCAACATCAGACCTAAAACAAACCTGACACTGACGGAGCATTGATTACCGGCCATAGTCGAACATGTAGGAAACTTCCTTGTTTGTAGGAGTAGAAATGACGAGTGTTACTACAAGATGTATTGCTTACTTTTTATGTTCTTGATATGCAATGGCTTAAAGGGATTTCAACAAAAAGGGAGTCAAGGCTCTATACATCAGCCGATTTTGGGGACCAAGAAACCAGTACATCATGTCCAAACTAAGATCTGTTTGAATGCGCATAAAAAGCCAGTTCATAATGAGGGCACGCTCCATCTTATTATCTTATTGGTGCAACTGTTTCTGGAAAAACCATGAAGTAAGCCTGGGAACAAATCATTCTTGAAAGATCAAATCCTTCACAGATTTCAGGCAGGTTGGTAGAACGTAAAGCGAACTAAGCAGTCATTCACTAAATGTGTCCACACATTTGCGGTGAAGCGTTATTGAGGACTGTTACGCCACACACTGAGTGGTACTTTCGAGCTTACGGATACTCGTTGGGCTGATTGGTTAACCGAGACTAATTATGGTTGTATCACTAAACAAAACGTAAGCTGGGAAATTTACATTTTGCTATAGATGCCACTGAGCAAAACGCACGCATGTAATACGATCATCGAGAGTAACGCAACCCTTGGGAGATGAAAGTCTTGTAAGGACTCGATGGGCCTTACGAGCTGTACACTGCAACGAGATACTCCTAAGCCCAAGGAAATTGCACAAATGCTGGTACCAGGATTAGTCTCCACATCATAGAAGAATTTTTCTTTTATAACAACTGTACGCCTCGACCACACACACATCCTACCCTCACTCTATTCCTACTATCCCTTACTGATCTATAATCAAATAAATTTTGATGCAAATGAGCAAATGAACTGTGCTGTTGCTTATGTTTATCTGGGATGTGTTTTAATAAATCCGTTCCACGGCTTCTTCATTACCCTTAGCTTTTGCAAGCTACCGTTTGCAAATTTTTGCATTAACTTTGTATAGGAACTACTGCACGAATGAGGAAATCCCCAATTTCCTTTCTCGAGTTCTTGCAGAACACCACTTAGCATCCTACGGTGAAATACAACTCTCAATTCAATTTGTCCTTTCATTTTTAAATAGTTGTTTTACATTTATTATCACCTTGAAGTTTTGTAAACAAAAATAATTAAAATGAAATTTTTGCTACATGTATCCCTGGACCGTATGTTTTAAATTTTTATTCATATCAAATAAAAATCTTACAATTATTGCTTGGATCGAATTACTTTAGGATATTGACAAAATTTCTTCTACTAAATCTGAAAGAGCTCATAAATATTATTTTAATAAAAATGTATGCACATTGGCATTAGTTTCAATTTTATAAATAGAAAAGGGGAAAAAGAGGGACTTCTACACTTTTAGCTATCTTCCTGCATCCGAATGAATCTGGGATTATATTTTTATTTTATCGTTTTCAGAAGAAAGCTTACTAGCCATGAAAAAGGAGTAAAATACTACAAATCATTTAATATTTTCTTTTTTACATTAAGAGCACCAAACTGCGTTTAAGTAGAGCATCCCTCTTGAATGGGATGATGTTTCAACAATTTCGTTCTTAGCTTGAATATAAATTTATACTCCGTCATGTATTTTATTACAGCTATATTTTTCAAATCATTACGTTCTTGCTGCTTTTTGGGAAAGTTCTTGGCTTTTGATCCTGAATGTCTTAGATTTACATCGACGTTTATAAATTTACTTTAAGGCGTATAAATGTAGATTTTTTAAAAATATTTTATTTTTTAAATTCAATCACTTTACATAAAATTTGCATATTAACTTCATAGAAATGTTGTTGGAAAATAAATTTGAGTTATTGATTTTATGAAATATGAAAACATAAAAAAGTGGCATTTGTAATAGCAAGGAAAACTTATGTTAAATTTTAAAATTATCTATTGTTTTGAACGGATGATATTAAATTCAAATTAAATGATAGAAATTTAGGAACATACATACTAATTTTTAATGCATATTTTTTCCACCTTTTTTGAAATGCATTTTAAATCACGTTTTTAAATTTTATTTATATCTAAAAGCACATTTGCCTTTTAAAATTTATTTACACATACATAAAAAAAATCCAACATTTGATCATTTGATTATCAATTGAAGATACTTGATAAATTTCTATTTTCTTCATTAATTCATAGTTAAATTTTTTTGACACTGAAGTTCCACTGAATTCAGGATAGTAAGTGTTATGAAAATTGTGTAGTGCTGCGCATCATTTATGTGCAAGTGAGGGCGCTCTTGTAATTGCATATATAGCGCGTACTGTAGTTGTTCATAATTAGTTGTTGGAATTGCCATTATGGGTAAATTGCCTGATTTAGACGCCTTTGGTTTCGGACAAATCGTAAGCGCATGATGCATGGGCTATTCAATTTCCGAAATCGTCAGACAGCTAGGATTTTTAAGGTTGAAAATGTCAAGAGTATAGCAAACATACATAGATGGTGAAAAAAAATAGCGACCGGGCAAACTACAAAGGACAATTAGCCTTGACTGTGGAGCCTTGACTCCATGGTGAGAGATGGGTCAGGGGTATTGTACATAGCCAGCGAAGCCAAACATTAGCTCAAATTACAACTCAGTTGAAAGACGGTGCCAGGCGTACAGTCAATAAACGGACTGTGCAACGCTCGCTTTACCGTTTGGCAGCGCTTTTCAAACTGTGGGGCGCGCTCCCCTTAGGGTGGCGCGATAACCATACGAGGGCAGTGCGAGCATATAAAAAAAGGTTTAATAAAATTAATTTGCTGGAATGAAATAAAACACAAAATACTTTCTGACATAATAAAAATGCTCATTTGGACTGATATAATTTATATATATCATCTGGCGATATTACTTTCCACTTCCAAACGCTCATTAGCTATATATTTGATCCTATAACCAAATTTAAAAAAAACCACGTTGTTTGATTTTCTGTAATCCCGCGATAAAGATTTCTTTATACCGTTTTCGTTTTGAACCTAAAATATGCTACTCTTTCAGAGATAAAACACAGACCCAGAGAAAAATTCTTGGAAGGTAAAAAATTCATCACTGTTATTATTATTGGAACACTGCACATGAGCTGTAGAAAGAAAAGAGGAAGACTTAATTCCCTTTTCACCAAAGAGGCAAAATATATTTGCTGATCGTCTGTTTGACCTTCGAATATCCCCTTTTCTCTTAGGGAAATTGCAAATAATGTATTTCTGTAGCACTTTTGATTATGTGAAATAGTTTTGGAAAAGCACACAGAGCGTTTTGAAGGATAAAAATTTGGCCAAGATTTATTTGAGTATTCTGAAACATATAAATCGTAATAAAAAACGTTTTACATTCAACCATATTTTTATATTGAATAAATACACTTTTAACCCGGGAGCGGTCGTGTGGGGCGCAGAATCCCCCGGGCTTATGGAATCGTTAATTCTGGGAAAACTGTTTATTTGTTACCAATGGCCTTTTGACAATATCCTCCTACATGACGGTCTTAATGGAAACTAAAATGCATTTGTCATAATTTTCGCTCTTTTTGGGGAGTGGTAAACGTTTTTCTACAATGTTAAGGTACTTGTAATAACCGAGTTTCCAGCTCGATCACTTTTGTTCCAAAATATTTTCTATGAACAGGCTAAATTTCCCCCTATGAACTACTTAATGGTTTTGATTGCTGTGTTGTACCACTTATTATCGTTTATAAACGTAAATGAGCAGAATATATAAAAAAAAGTAATGGGCATCTGTGATCACTATTGACGGAAGTTGAAACTGATCAAGCAAGGGAAAAACCTACTGAAATATTGCATAATAGTCGTGATATTGAAAGTAAATTTGAAAAAAGCGATAAACACATGAAACAAAAGGAATATTTTCAATTACTACTTAAAGAACTCCATCAAGAAAAATATGAAGCCACAAGTGTACCGCAAGAAAAACTTCGCCCTGTCAAAAAGATACAAGCAAGGAAAGGTTTAACAGGATATTTGTCGATCAGCAAATGATAGCAGAACTGCAATAACGTGAATAAAATATGACAGTTTTGCTTGAAAATAACATTCCTGCAATGTTAGCGAAAAGTATCTATGATTTGTATCCTTTATTAAGGTCACACACATTTGAAACATTTTACTTCAGTTTCATTGAAGTTTTTCTCAAATTATCGAAGAAAAGAAAAGTCCATTAAAGTAGGTAAGTACATACATTTTCTCTTAAATTACTTACTATAATTGTGACTTCTATCGTGTACAATAAAAATAATTATAAAAAAAGGATTGGGATGACTCAGTTACCCCACGGGCTAAAACATTTTTAAGGTTAACTGGGACGTCTGTGACAAGGAAAAATGAACTTTTTTGTACCATATTTAAATTGTTTTCACTCACTTAAATTAAAAAAAAAAGTAAAATTTTTTCGTTGAATTATCTGTATATTTATGTACCTGTTAATGTAAAAAAAATCCATTTTAAATTACAAATCAATTTGTTTTAGCAATAATTAATCAATAACTATTTTATTTTTATTTTCAAGGCATATTCTTACATTTAGGTACACTTTGCATAAAACCCACTGCACATATAGCTATAAAATTTTATAGAGTTTTTGCAAACATAACAATCCAAAAAATGAATGAAAAGAAATTTTAAAAATAAATGTATAAAAATTTACGTGTTTGCTTACAAATGTTCGCCTACGACTTAAAAATTTTCCATTATTTTGTTTTAATCTACTACTGAAAGTACTTTATACCGTTAACTACAACTAACGCTAAAATTATAAAATATTTATTCAAAATAGATTCGGTAGCTATAGAAGTATCGACTAGACCAAGATTGATTGAAATTGTACAAGGTACAACATGTTTACATGTGATGCGCTGATGTTGTAGAGACTCACGTAGACGTTCGCGAGAATGTCAAATGATAGAGAGCAACATAGAACAGACTATTTTTCAAATAATATTTGTACTTTTAGAAATAGAGGATGGAAAAATAAATATATCTCTCTTTAAATAAATATAATTTCGCAATCTGTTCCAATTTAAAAATTAGAGAAAGGAAAAATAATATGTAATAAACCTATTGCTTAAAAGTGATTTGTTTAAAATGTATATTACTTTAAAGAAACATATACAAATTTAAAAACTTATCTTGTTAACTTCTACGGTTTATAATTAAGATCGTATTGTTGCTTTTGCACCAAAGTGCATTATAATTACATTCAATACATTATTATTATACAAAGGGGGCGCGATAAAAATTATGATTGGAAATTGGGTCACCAATGGTTGAAGTTTCAGAAACTCCGCCGTATGGGTTTCGGGAGCCGTCGACCTACGAGGCCCAACTTTTTACTAGTTTGGTATCTCTAAGTAATTGGCACTTCTGTGTAGAAAAAGTTTTGTACAGATCCTTAGTGCAGAAGTTTTTAGAATCATAGTTCTACTACATTACACATTCTTCAATATTATTCGATTATAAATCAACTTTTATTATTAATCATCCAGATCATTTAATTTTAAGCAAAGAAAATTTTCTTATATCGTATGTTTATGTTTCGGATTATTATGTATATATGGATTTTTGTGAACTTCATAAACGATTTTTAAGGTACGAAAAAAAGCAATTGCTGAAGATTTTATCTGTGACAAAAAAAATGAAATACCGAAAATAAAATCTTTGGAAAATTTTAGCCTGGAAGTGATCCCAGAAAACATTTCAGATTTATTTTAAGCATTTTAAATTAAAGAAACCTGTTCTTAGTTTAATTTGAAGGAAAACGAATTTGGAGACTTAAAAATGTGTTACTTACAGTATAATGAATTTATTTATTAACTGACTTTGCAAGGGAAATTTTAAGAAAAAAAATAGAAAACCAATTTAAACACAGCAAACTAAATTAGAAATTCTAAAAAGAAAAGATATTAGTACCTTTAATATATTTTATCCATTCAATTTCTTTAAATTTTTTAATACTTCTAAGAGAATGCATCTTTTATTAGTTGAGCATAGTTAAATAAAATTTTAGAAACTTAAGAAACTGAATAACAGATAAATGGAGTGAGTACTTACTATCCGCATTTATAAAAGAATGTTACAAAGAGTCCTAGAATTTTCATTCTCTAATTATTAACGTTCAAAATTTTTTTGAATCTTTAGACTTATTGTTTTTATATTTTTTACATATCTTAAATCTCTCTCTCACCCACCAGCAACTAGTTTTACGTATGTAAAAAGTTGAATTTAGTTCCTTGAATTGCTTTGTGAATTATGAATTAATGACATTTGAACATGTCTTACACTTTCATAAGCAATTTAAATATCAATCTTCAATACAAAAGAATTTTTCACATCACTTAAGGAAATAATTTCTTAAAAACTTTCTAAAGCCTCTTCATATTTTGAGACGTAATAATTTTTTACTTTTATGGTAAATTTATAAGTTCTGAAAACTAATTTTGGGTGAAAAATATTTTACTGCTATAAAAATTTATAATGCTGTTTGTAAAAATTCAACACAATGAAGGAATCCTCAGAATTAAATGAAATTTAATGCACAAACGACTTGTATTAGTTAAAACAAATGACGAAATTTTCAAAGCAGAAAAAAAACATTGAGTGTCCAAAATCAGTATTTGGTGTAGCTCTGCAATAAGTGTTGCTATACGACGTGGTATGGAGTCAGACAGATTTTGAATGTCTGCTTGTGGAAGAAAATTCCATATTGCTTGTATGCGCAGCTAAATTTCGTATTTTGAAGCTGCAGGACGTGGATCACGAACGAGACGCCGACCAACCAAATCCCACACTTGTTCAATAGACGATATATAAGGCGAATAAGCAGGCCAAGAAAGAAGTTGCAAGAGTTGGGCTGAACAGAAGTCTCGAACAGTGTTTGCAACATGTGGACGGGCATTATCCTGCTGAAAGATAGTTCCAGGGATGCCTTAAAGGAAGAGAACGATTTCGAGCTGTTGCACTTCACGGACTTACCTGATGCTATTGATATTAGCAAATTGTATCGTCCATAATACAAAATTGCACCCTAAACCATAACTCCGGGTGTTAGGTCACTATGTAGTTCCATAACGCACTCCGGAAGGCAGCATTCACCGGCATAGCGTTTAACATGAATGCGGCGGCCATCATGGTCTCACAAATTGAATCATGATTAAATTGGAAAGACAGATTGGTGATAATCAGCTTGCCAGGCTCTGTGCTCAGGAGCCCATTGCAAACGCAGCCGTCTAAGGTTTGCCTTGAGGGAGATCCTGTATAAAGACACCCTTGCACGAAGTCCACGGTGCAGCAGATGTCGACGAACTGACAAAGCCGACATTAGTACGCCTGTAGCAGTAGGTCAACGTGCTGCCAACTGCATGGAAGAAGCTGTACGGTCATTCATAGCCATGCGGAGCATGTGTCGATCGTCGCGTGCTGAGGTTCTCTTTCGTCGTCCACTGCCAATTTTTCGAGTTGTTAGGTGCTCGTGGATCCATTGCTTCCAAACTCGCATCACTGTGGAACTGTTCAGGTGCACACAAGCTACATAAGGTGCGTTGAAACCAGATAAATACACACCATTCTCCAAAGTGGATACACGCCACTTTAATGAGATGCACTACTAGACACCAGGTTACTCAGGAAGAAATAGAGATAACAAAATGATATTTATTGGACAAATACTATACTCGAAATAACAAGTAATTAAATTTTCGAGCAATTTGAGTTCATAGATCCTGAGAAATAAGTACCCAGAACAACCACCTCTGGCATTAATAACAGCACTTATTCGCCTGGGCACTGAGTCAAACAGAGATTGGATGGCACGTTCAGGTACAGATCATCCATGCAGCTTTAACACGATGCCACAGCTCATCAACTGTAGTGACTGTTGCATGGTGACGAGCCAGTAGCTCGCCAACCATGGACAAGGCGTTATCTATTGGAGAGAGATTTGATGAATGTGCAGGCCAGGGAAACAGCTGAACATTTTCCGTATCAAGGACGGTCCGTACAATACCTGCAACATGCGGTCGTGTATTATCCTGCTGAAACATAGGGTTTCGCAGGGCTCGAATAAAGGTAGAGCCACGAGTCGTAACATACCAGAAATACACCTTACACTGTTCAAAGTGTCGTCAATGCAAACAAGAGGTGACCGAGAGGTGTATCCAGTAGCATCCCATATTATCACGCCAAGTGATGAACCAGTATGGTGAAGACGCTATTGTCAATGTCCGTTCACCACGATGCCGCCAAACTCGGATACGGTCATCATGATGCTGTAAACAGAACCTGGATTCATTTGAAAAAAATAACGTCTGGCCATTCGTGAACCCACTTTCGCACCATTGAAGACTCTCCTGTCTGTGATGCAGCGTCAAGGGTAGCCGCAGCCATGGTATTGGAGCTGAGAGTCCATGCGGCTGCAAACGTCATCGAACTGTTCGTGCAGACACTTGTTGTCCTGCTAACAGCCGCAATTCTTGACTGAGGGCTCGTGACAGGGCTTCATGATCCATTACAGCCATGCGAGTAACATGCCTGTCTTCTCGGCTGCTAGTGACAGAGGGCCATTGAGATCCAGCAAGACGTTCCGTTTTACCATTCTGAGCCCATCGATTCCATATTCTGCTAATAGTGATTGGTTCTCAACCGATGCGTTCAGCAATAATGCGATACGATAAACCGCAATTCTGGTACACTACAATTCAACCTTTATCAAAGTCAGAAACGTGTTGGTTCACATTTCTGCTTCTTACTTGAGGTACCACAACAATTTTTCACCAGAAAACAACGTTCAAATGCAATTTAAGTATGCGAAACCAGCTGAACAATTTCCTCATTTAAACACATTGTATGTGTAGCTACTGGCACCTGCTTTGTCTGAATGCACTTCAAAGCTAATCATTCGCACATATCACACCACCTTCTTCCTGTCGTTTAAATTTCCCGTCTGTAGCATGTCGCCTTCTTGGTGTAGCAATTTTAATGGTAAGTAGTATATTTCACTAATTTAGGCCTGTCGTCCTTAATATTTGGTCAATATAATTATATTTTTCAGAAGAATAAAACTGAGAGGGAAGAAAACACTTTCTGATAGTCGAACGTCTTGAGCTACATTCCTTTGTTTTAATTTGTCTTAAAGTATGCCAGCATTTCACAAGATCGTGGATTTCGTTTAGTAGGTTCTATGAAAATATATGTTGTACAAAAGACGATCCGAAAGCAAGTTTCTTCAGTATTTTTACACAAAACATTTATTGTCAAAGTAGTTTGCATCAAATCATGAGTTATATACATTGCACTACCTTTTGGCAAAATCACCGCCGACATTGAGACATTTGTCGTAGAGTGCAATCAGTTTGAAGAAACCACTCTGGTAATACTGGATGTCCTGCGAAGCAAGGAATTGAGCACTGGTTTGTAAGTATTTTTTCTTCACTGAAGAACTTGGATGTGTTCATGTCATTAAGGCGGTCTTGGTTTCTGAGGTAAAGAAGACTTTAATGATGACTTTAAACGAATACTCATTTCTCTCTTGCACGTACCGCATCAAGTAATTAAGGCTGATTTCCATTCCCTCACTCTTTTGATGCAGAATCATATTTCTCAGCAAACATCTTGCAGACACTTTTTGGTAACCCAACACATCATGGAGTTCTTAGCACTATGTTCAGCAATCTAGCAATCCTTTTTTTATTCGTGGATGCGGAGGGAGGCTAACTGTGACCTTATTGTTGGACATTGTTCCTTCCTTCTCTGAACATGCAACACCAGCAACCAATCGTTAGACGAAAATGACCTCTTCTCAAAACACAGTCTCTGCTGGCGTCCATGGAGGATGGATTCACTACTTTCACGCATCCATTGAGATACAGGACAATAGCAAGCATTTTCCTTGGCAATGGCTTGTCAGCACACGTCTGCCTGCGGTCGTGTGGTTCCTACTCGAATAACCTATGTCATGCAAATCCACTGATAGCTTTAAATTCTCTCTTATTCTAATGCATCATTCCTTCTACGTTGACGTTACTATTGACTCTTAATCAGCAACAAATGTAGTAGTGGTGATTGTTTCTTTCATCTAGAGTACAATCTATTTTGTTTTAAATGTCAAAACTTAATTACGGAACGTTCCTGGTGTATAATCAACTTTTTAAAGCTTTTCTTAAATAAATTTTTAGTTTATAAATGAGATTACAAATATGAATGTTCAGTGAAATCTTGATTTCAGTACTGACCGTAAAATCCGGCGTATAACGCACACCGCTGTATAATGCGTACCTGTACTTTCAAGCTGCAATTTTTAATTTTTAGGTATATTCACCGTATAACGCGCACCCCCTTTTTTAAGAAGAAACTAGAAATGTGCGTGCGCAATGCTCTCATATTTTGCAGTCATTTTTTTGAGGTAATATTAGAGCTTTAGGAAAGTTTTAGAAAAAATAGTATTACTTTAATTCCAGCTTTAGCAAAAAATAGTATACTAGTAGAGCTACAATCCTTTAAGTTCATAAGGAATGTTATTTGTTTTAAATAAAGAGTATTTCAATATATGTAGAAAAGTCTAATTTTGTCTATGTTCATCCATATTTTTAAAAATTTTTATAGCTCTCAATTATATGAGTATTTTTATTTTAATTGTATGTGATAAAAGAGATGTTTTATTTTCATACAAACGAATAAATGCAGTATTCTATTAAGAATTCTGTTGTGATTTTTAACAAATCTAGATCAATGTTTGAAATTCATATTTCTTATATTGGTATATTAATATGGAATGAGTGTTTATCTTTGTTTTAACATGGTACCTTACTGTATGTTGCATACATTAATTACCTAACTATAAGTATATAAAATACTTAAAGTAGTTAATCCCATGTTTAATTTGATTTTCCCTTCTTTTGTTCTAAATATAACATTCAAGTTTTATTTACAAATACAGGACAAATGTATGCAATCTAAAGACAATTTTAAAATAACTTTTCCAAAAGGTAAACAATTCCTTCTAGTTATATGAAACCGCATAAATAGTTAAATGAAAAAAAACCCTTATATGTTTTAAACGCGAATATAATTTTGAATTATACATTAGTTCATTCGAAAAATATAATTAATGAAGCTAATCTTTTTCTCAGTAAACGAATTCACAAAAAGCATTTTCATATAAACTCAAATTGACTTTTTTGAGTCCTTCCTTTTCTCATCATACTTATTTTTAGGATTAAATTAGAACTGTTGTCTTATAGCACGTGGGATTACAATACTTTGTTGAAATAATATAAAAAAGTAACAAAAGACTATTAATAACCCTTAATAATATTGGACAAATATTACTTAAAATTCATGAACTAAAATTTTCCAACGTATTTATTCGAAGTGAGTGTTTACTTAGTAAATGAATCTGTAACAAAATAATTATTTTAATGTTATTATTTTTGATTTTTAACATTTTTATGTAAATTATTTAATAAACGCATTTCAAAGTTCTTAAGTTGATAGTCAATATTTTATAACATATAGATTAGAAAAATGTAGTATATATTTGTGATTTGTTTTAAATTTCCTCCTGAAAACAAGTACTTTTGCATATGTCACAAATCCTATTTTTAATATATAATTTTTATTGTAATGCATATAAACTATGTAGTTAAAACCTAAATTTGCTATGATATGCTAGTGTTAAAATTTACGTCGGTGACATCTCATTGGTTGAGAGAAATAAAATGTTAATCCAATGTAAAAACAGATTTATTACTATGGATTTTGAAATATTCAGTTCAAATAAATCATTATCAAGAGTTTTTCATAAAAAAATATCATAGCAAGAAGAACTTTCAAATCACAGGAGAAGTGTGGTTTTACGTAATATATAATATCATCAAATATCATACTCTCTTGTTGTTAAGAGTATGATATATAAAGTATATGTAATCGAGAGAGCATGTCTATTGCAGGGAATATGACATGAATCAAAATCCCGTCTCCCATTAAAATACTTATTTTAACATAAAAAAAAAGAATGCAGCAGATTAATATGTAGGAAAATTCACTCAAAATTTCTGAAGTTAGCTATTATGTGACATAAAGTGAATAAAAAACTGAGTTTAAATGAAAAAAAAATGCAAAACATTGTAAAAACTACAATAGTTACGAAATATATAGTTTAGATATACAATAGCATTGTTATGTATAACATAAGAATTGTAATGCAATTATCAATAAGCACACTTTATGCCAATAAGTAAAATTCAGAGCTCTCTTAATATTTCTTCAGATCATTTTTTCATAAGGGAGTTTAAGGTTTACAACCGTGATTTTATCTTTCCCATTGAAAATGTTTAAAATTCTACAAGTAAGCTGTTCGGTTTTAGAGGGAAGTTCATTTTAAATCAAAACACACAAGATTTTCCTCTCTTTTTTTCACAACATTACTTTTACAAAATTTGTATTTGTTCCTTTCTTGTAAATGCTTATGTAATTCTTTTTCCAAACTCTATACCAGCTAGGATAGCCAATTAAATTTTTGTCACCCAGTCATTCAATTTCTTTCAACATCAACAAATTACAGCTCTACAATAGTAGAGAAAGGTAGATTAATTAGAAAGGGGCCAGACGACAGTTTTTCCAACTCAAGAAAAAACTAAACGAAAAGGGTGCTAGAGGTCTTTAATTTAACGACTTCTATCTCCACAAGTAAGTGATAAGTTCCTCAAGAATTTCTCTGGAATTTTTAACTGAGTGTTTTAGAAAAGTTTTAAAAGATTTGATCTCCAAATCTCTTAATGACCGAAATTAAGTGAAATAATAAGAGAAATATATTGTCATTCTATATGTTCGTACTTAAAACAACTGTTTCATTTTTCATTAGGAGATTAAACTATTTTATACAAATTTTTGAAATCAATATTGGCACCATAATTTCTTTTCATCATCTGAAAACATTTAGGGATTCTTACTTCTCTCTCATTAAGCGTTTGTAAATAGAAAATGAAAGCTTTATAGAGGTAAAGTCAAACACAAAATCCAAGTGGATTTTTCTCGTTCTGGTAGATAAACATACGAATATTGAAATATGCACTTTATTAATTTGATTTAATATTTATTTACATCGCACTGAAATAAACACGTGGGGGTATTTGCGACGCATTTTGTTCACAATTTCAAGTTTAATATATATATATATATATATATAATAGACACCTGGTATATAATTAATTTTACAGTTGAATAACTTTGAGGTACTAATAAGTATCTACAGCACACTGGGTGTTAGAGCAAGAACTTTTGTGTTTTTTGTTGTGTTGTTGCATCATCACTATAGTTCAATAGAGTTATGCCTTTTTTAGCATTTCTTTTTGCTTAACTTATTTATTTTGCTTTTTTATTCTTTTATTTTAACGTTTTCAAAAAAATTTGAACTTTGAATATGAGTTTTTTTTACCTACAATTAAATGAAATATCTTTAATTTATTCAAAATTAGCAACATTTTAATTTCCTTATTTTTAGCTAAGATTTAACAATAATAGGAGATTTTTAAGGGTCTATGTTCCTTTTCGAAGAGTGTCTAGAAATAAGAAGCTCAGTCTTCAAGATACTTTGGATTTATTACAAAACTTACCATCTGAAAGCAGTAATGCACTAACCGATGATTCTTCAGATGAAGACGTCCCAGCAAATTATCTTCTGGAGTTTTAATTAAATTCTTAAGATGACGACCAACAGACCAAACAAGACTCAAGATGCAGTAGTTCATGCTAAAATACAGAATTTCCTATCCCAGGATGCAGTGCTTTAAAAACTGTTCAATCAAAATCTCACTCGAAATGCGCAAAGTGTAATGAATTTTTGTGTTTTAATGAAAAGAAAAACTGTTACTTTGAATATCACCAATTAATTTTAAGAGTAAAACCTGTTTTTATAAATACAAAAAATAAAAAAAACATTACAATTTTTATAATTTTTAAAAATAAATATGTTATGCTGTAAAATATTAGTTTTATCGGGTTATTTAGCCATTTTAGGTTTTAAAACTCCGTTAAAAATGTCATTCGGACTTTTTGTGCCTTGAGAAAATTTTAGACCTCTGTGTACTAATAGTTCTTTTAAGTACCAATTTAATTAATTAACTCTAACGGATTAAATTTCCCAAAGTTGAGTATTTTATTTATGTATATTCCTTAAGTTTCAATGTTGTGATTCAAAAAAAGTCTTTTTGGATGAAAAATTGCAGTAAATTATAATGCGGTAGATAAAGGGTTATAACAGAGTTTTTTTTTGTGATAAACATATTTATATATATAATAACTGTATAAATATATCGATATTGTTTTTTTAGCATATCAAAATCTTTTATTTAAGATATTGATTTGCTGTTTAAAAGATAAGGTAAATGTTATGTGTGAACATATATATATATTTCCATTCCTACGAGTTGCTCACTAATAATTAACATTGAACAATTGTTTCCGAAATGTATTCAGGATTAAATGATTAAATGAAAGAAACAAAATCATTGATGCTCTTTTGAAAACAGATTCAATCCTTTTATATCTTCTATGATTCAAAAAACCCAATTCTTTTTTACATCTTATTGAATTTGTCAACCCATTCCATCCATTTTATTTTTGTTCCACGAGTCCTTTCTTCACCAGCAACAATCCGAACAAACGTCAATTGAGTTGTATAGATAAAAAGTTTGTGTCGTATAGAAACAGATTTGACTTTCAAATAAAGTTTGCTATTCCGAAACGTACATTTTATTTCTTTCACAAAATAATTTATTTGCAGCATACCGTCGATTTCTTTTTTTCTTTCATAATTTTTGTTGGAACAAATTTCTTTTAATACATTGACTTTGTATGGAGAACCGAAATATAAAAATTGAAATGTAGCTATTAGTTATAGCTTTGTTTGTATCTCTAATGAAATTTGAAAATGTTTCAACTAGGTCTGATTTTTATCTCATAAAACTGATTTTTGAATTTTAAATTTCAACGCAAAACACAGGTTGACGTTAAAATTGGGAAGAAGGGGGAGTTAAATACTTCCCCTCTTAAAATGAAGCTTAAATGCTTGAAAATGTTTTATTGTTAAATACAGGGTGGCCATAATTAAACTGCAAGTGTTCAAGCGGTGCTGGAGAGAAAACCACTGGGAATATTAAAGTGAAATTTGGTATCTACGCGTTTCAGAACATGCGCAAATCAAATATGTAAAGAAAAATAAATCCCCATTTTCACCCAGTAGATGGCGCTGTACCGTATTTCAACGCTCACCGGTGGCATGTGCAACTTCCAAAATCGATACAGAGCATAATGACATTCTAAGAGGCATATAAACTATATAGAACGTGACTTACATTTTATCAAAATTCCATACAATTCACTTCAGTAGTTAAATTTTTACAGTTTTAAATGTAATCAAAACTTAAGGTAAATTAAGATCACAAATTAAACTATCCATAAAGACGCTTTGGAAAACAATTAAACCATTACTTATTCAATGAAATTATCACATGATGTCGCTCAATATGCAAACCACCAGATGCAGTCACATGCTTGAAGCCTTTTAATTTTATACGGATAATACCAAAGAATGTGGCGCAACACTTTATGCACAGTTGACCAGTCCGATCCACACTTCATGGCTCACTTGTTGCAGCATACTGGCTCCTGTGCTGCTACTCGTAGTAGCAATTGAGTCATCAATTTGTTGCACTCTTTCCGAGTTTATGGGACGCGCGGCGCCCTCTTGTGCCTGGAATAAAGTCCTATTCTCCTGTTTCTTCAAATTTAGAGAAATCATATTTTTCAATCATTGACACACTCATTGGACTCTTTTTAATCGCTTCATACGCCGGTATTCTTTCAGAGTAGATGAATAATTGCTACCATTCTGATAGAACATCTTAAATAACAATGCACGTTCCTTCTTATTCAGAGTCATGATTGACCATTATTCAATGTGGTCTTATTTTTATACTGTTTGATGGGCTTAAAATTTGCATGAATGCGGTCGATAAGCATTGAAACACGGAACCGCGCCATCTATTGGGTGAAAATGGTGACTTTTTATCCTTGCATATTTGACTTGAGCATGTTCTGGATTGTGTAGATACCAAATTTCATTTGAATAATCCTAGGGATTTTCTCTCCAGCAGCCCTTGAACACTTGCAGTTTAATTATGGCCACCCTATATATTCTGGGACCTATGTATATATTACGCCATAAAGTCATGTGAAGTCATATATTACAGTAATTTGCATGAAATTTAACGTTAACTACACCTGATACACTCCAATTTAACTTAACGTAAAAATTAGTTGTGCTGATAGAAATAGAAAATAAATTTTTTACGACGTCGAGATTACCTGAGATATGTAATAGCTGAACAGAAACCCTTCCATTTCTCAAATGTGAACTGACTATTTTGAATATCTACCTTTTTACCTAGGTTGCAACAATATTTTATTAGATAAAATTGTTTAAATGTACCAATATACAAGGAGTTAAAAATTAAAACACGTATATACTTAAGAGACAAAATAAGAGACATGTGCCACTGATGATTAATTTAAAATGATTTTGTACTTATCCTTAAATCTTTATATGAAATTTATAACTGAAACAAAATTAAATACGTTTATTCGTAATTTAGTAGAAGAATCTTGTTCATAAGTTGCTAATTTTCTCAATACTAAGAACTCTATGGTTGAAGTCGAAATCATTACTAAGAATAACAAACTCAAACATGACTTACTTACTAAGTCTTTTTTGCCATTATTTGAAAGAGAATTTTTTCAGGGAAATATGAGAATTTCAATATATATATATATCGAATTTTTTCTTTCATCTCTTTAGTTTGCTTACAGATTGATATTTAAAAAGTGTTTCTTAAATCGAGATTAACTTTGTGTTTCTCCATTGAATGTCATAGTTCATCATAAAAATAAATTTATTTTAAGGAAAAATAATTAAAATTAATAATCGAAATATTTTTAATATTAGGTTATTAATGCTTAAAATGATGATTTTAAATGTTAAATAAATATGTACAATCTTAGATACCATATATACAATTTTAAGCAAATTTTTTCTCCTCAAACTTTTAAACATTAAATAGTCTTCACAAGTTATTTTACACCAGTTTTCAGAAAAAGTATCATTTCCTCTGCAGTACGTAACACAATTAATTAAATTGTTTTACACAGATTTGGAGTAGATTTTTTTAGTAAATGATGCACAGAAAAAGAAAAATATTTTTATATATAGTTCATGTTTTATTGACGAGAACATTCTAGTAGATACGTTAAAATTTAACCAGAACTGTAAAATTTAAAGTTGTAATTAATTAAATGTAATGTTAATATTGTAATAAAATATTTTTATAATCATATAAAGTATGGTCATATACTTTGATTTCCAATTTTATCTCTATTGTATGTATGATTTTACTTGTGCCTAATTTTATAAAATGTACTTTCTTTCTAAAGAAAGAAAGATAAATGCCTCGAAAAAATACAAGAAATATTTATTTAAAAAAAATATCTATTGTATATTTAGTATATTTTTTAGTAGAGTATATTTTACTTGGGTTTTTAATGAAGTACAGGATATGTGTATATTTGAAATATATATATGTAATAATCCCAGTAATATAATTGTTTTAAATATCTTTTAATTACCTATGATCCATCCCTTCAGGACCAACGTTTTAGTAATAAGTTAGACAGCCGCCTAACGAGAGTATTTTGAACTACACCAATCCACCTACTCAGATCATGTGATTTTAGCTGCCTATATATACACCGAGATTCCTGGAGACCGCCCTCTTTCTCTTCTGTTTTGTCTTTCGTCATGTAATCGGCTCAGCTTGGTTTGTGTTTTGTGTATTTTTGTTGTGTGTGTATGTTCCTTTGTGATTCCGTCAATATGTGTGTCTACATGCTCAGTGTCTTCATAAACAAGAATAACTAACCCCAAGACTGCCTCCTCAATAATATTGAATATGTAACATCAATCGTCAAGAATATCGATCATATTAAGAAATTCATTCCAACGGCCCTCCTCTATTACATTTATATATATATATATATATATATATATATATTGTTTATTTTTACTTTCTCTCCTTAGTACACTTTTATAAATAGAGAAAGTCAATAAATACAGTTTTATATTGTTAAAATAACTTCCATTTTTAACTTTCTATTTTTGGAAGGAAACTGGGCGTCAAAGCTACCTGCGGCGATTTGTATACGCCCCGATGGTGCCGCACTAAAAAAAGAAATACCAGCTAGCGGGAAGTGTAATAGTAGGTCTGCAATGGTAATCCGCAGCCTATTAGAAATAATTTTCTATTTAGATTTTGCCTATTTGGTTCAGATTTTTTTCTGAAAAGACATGCATTTAAATTTGTTGTGTGTGAAATCTATGTTGAATTTTTTTTAATATGAGCTCCTTAATTGTATTTGTTACCAAAATTTTTTTAAAAGGTACATTGTTTGAATTTTGATATTGTAATTTATGAAAGTTGAATTAATTACGCCATTCATACAAACACACTTACTACACTAATACAAAAACCGCATGGATCACACACACTCCATACACATAAGAAATAGATGTATAATTTTAAACTGCAATACTATTCAAAATAATCTTTAAATACGTATTAATTCAGATAGCCATCCATATTTTCTCCGTAAATATCTCTATTTGTCGTCAAATACCATAACTGGATTAAACGAACGAAATGTTTGGGATGAAGCATCGATAAACCTTTTAATAGTTTCAACATCAGAAGCAACGAAATATACAATGACATAAATATTTTACTTCAAAAGGATATCCATTTGGTTGGTTAGAGTTGTAGATATACATTTCAGAATTCAACCAAACATATTTCTACATTCAATGTTTTTGATAAAAGGTAAAGAAATCATTTATCAATACCTTCTTATTCATTGTTTGATGTAACCTTTTCTGACAATGCCAGCAGCAAATACACATTTTTTTTAGCGGAGAAGGAAAATATTGAATGCTTTTTCTCAAACAATGTTCAAAATGCATTCCGAGTCACGTGGAATTGAAAGGTAAGTAGGCTCTCTAGAAGAAATAATTCGATTTATTTTTTCAATGAGATTTCATCTCATATTGATTCCATCTATAAGGCTGAGATAGTAATAGGTAAATATTTGTTCCTTGAAAAATATGAAAATTAGAATTAACTTATCTAAAAATAAAATAAAAATTATTAATCGTTATTTCTTTTATTGTTGAGTTTATTTTAGTTATAATTCTCAATAATCCTTTAAATGAATATAAGAGGATGTAGTACGTTATAATCATTAAAACTCTGCAATTTTATTTCTCTCTGAAAATTATTTCAATTTTTACGTTGAACTTATTTTTTAATTAAGTATTTTAGAATTCAATGTGTTTTGTTCGATATTCGGTCGATTGCATTTTTATTAAATTGTATTTAACAATTTACTGAAATTCAGTGAGTAATGTGTCACTTTCAGATAATGTAACTATAGGTTTCCAGAGAATATGGCTCTTAACAGTATGATTCATACATAAGTAAGAAATCTTAATATTTATACATATATATGTACTCATATATATATAGCATAACGTGGCGAGTGTAAGGAATTTCTGTAACGTGGATGGATCATTATTTAATTTGTTGATGTTATTGAAGAGACAGTCTTTTTGATAGATACTCCTGTTTAGTGATCACGAAGACAACACAAATATACACGTCTTAAACACAACACTTAACACAAACAAATACGCGTTACTTGGTGTCGAAGACAAAAGTGTTAAAATGAGGTGGCAGTAGGAAGTCTGGCAATCTTCGTGATCTCCTCAGACAGAAGCTATGATTAATGGAAAGATATAGTTCGATAGATTTTGGTGTTATCTTATTTTAAAAAATGCAAGCCAATAATTTTCAAAGATATACGAATACGATTAAATCCCATTAGGTGGATAAGCAATAATTATTTACAAACGAGTCCTGAGGGACAGGACCATTACAAATTAAAAGTTAT